>JAXQQM020073978.1:0-122089 GCA_034641835.2 Pinus albicaulis
AAAGGCTGGATAGGGAGGACAATTGCAGTGTCCTGAAGAAGAAAGTGAGTTGAAGAGATAGCCTAGAGAGAGCAGAGGAGAATGCTCAAGAGGTTCCAGAGGCAGTGAACCAGTACTTACCAAAAGACTGAGTGAGGAGAGCTTGGTGAGGTAAGGGGCAGCAGGAGAGATTGTTGTTGCAAAGGCTAGTGCAACTCATGGTGAGTGAGAAAATCATGGAGAAGACGATCATGGAGGATCAGAGAAGAGGTTCAGAGGAATGCCATAGAGGTGAGATGACTGAAGAAGTCAGAGGAAGAGAAATTGCAGTAATGAAGGTACAATTGCAGGTACTAGAAGAATGGCTGCAAGAGCAGGAAAATCAGAGAAGAGGATGGATCTTTCCACTGAAGGGAAAGAGAGTGATTTGGAAACCATTGCAGATAAATTTGAGGCAAAGTGTGATTTCCTTATTGAAGGAGGAACTTAGAGTTCTTGAGCCAGAGATGGAATTTGAAGATTCCACATGCAGATCTGTTCAAAGGAAAGTGTTGGAGGAAGCAGTCAAGACTGAAAAGTCTTGTGGTTTTAAAACTAATAAGTTGTGTATGTTTGCAGGTACAACACAGGGAGGTGAGCAAGCTTTAGAGTTTGTTCAAGAAGAGTTAAATCTGAAGGCTGTTCAGATCGATGTTGAGATAGCAAGATCTCAGGAGGAAATGAAGACGAAGGAGTCTAATCAGAATGTTGGTGCAGAGAGAGAAGGACCAGCTGATGATTGGTTAAGAGCTGGTGAAGGTATGTAAAATTGTGTGAAGTTTCCAAGTTCTACTCCTAATGAAATTGTTGAATTGTATAGGAAACTAGATCTTCAGAGAAGAGAATTGGAGAGACAGAGGACTTATGTACAGGATAATTTGCTGAAGAAGCAAGGCAGGAAAGTTTTCATGAATGAAAGTCATGAAGCAGAGGATGGTAAGAAGGAGAGACTAGCTGACAGTCTCATGGTGAATGCAAATCAGCATACTGATGTGCTGACAAGGGAGTTGGAAGAAAACTCAGAGCAGCATACTGAAGTGTTGCCAGAGGAAGCTGAGGAGAAAGCCAGTGAAGATTTTCTGAGTCCTGAAGAAGACTTGGAGCTGCAGAAAGAAAACTTGGTGACTGAATCAACAAGTGAGACCATTGGGTCTTGTGATTTTGAAGCTGACAATTTGATTATGTTTACAGGTGATGCATAAGACATTCCATCATTTGGAAATGTCTTGGAAGAAGAAGAACTGTTGCAGGTAGAAAATGAGACAATCATGTCTCATATGCAGAGGCTTGTTACCGTGGGTGACAAGAAAGAGTTGGCTTGTCTGTATAGCCAAGAGAAGACTGGTGGAAATTTTTTTGGAACTGCTACAGTAATAGAGAATGAGGCTACAATGTTTGCAAAACTTGATTTGATTGCCAGAATCAATCAAGATGATGATAGACAATTACTGAAGATTGTCGAAGGGGAAGATGAAGGTTATGCTGAAACTAATTTGCAGCATGTTGATGAAATGTTTGAGGAGAAATGGCTGAAATGTTTGCTAGAGACATTTGAACCAGAGAAAGAAGTTGCAGGTGATGAGCAAAAGAATGTTGCAGAGGGACAGGAAGTTTGGGAGGTGGCGAAATTTATGGTGACAACTGAAGCAACGTGTGGAGCGACATCTATGGTGGCAGCTAAGACAACATTAGCGGCAGCAACAGGAAGTGGAAGCAGCAGCAGTAGACAAAGAAATTTCCAGACAGAGGAAAGGCTGGACATAGAGATTGAAACCATCAGAAGACTGATGATGGAGGTGTCTCAGAGGCAGCAGACAACAGCAAGAAAGCAGAAGAATTTAAGCAAGAGAAATACAGTAAAAGATTGCGAGAGCACAGCCAGTGGAGCAATGCAGCATAAAGTGTGGAAACCTGGAGAAGAACAACAGATAGAAGCAGCAACAAGTGGAAAGTTACAGCACAAGATATGGGATCCAGGCATACACAGATCTGAACACATGATCAGGCGATCATGTTTAATTTCAACCTTGGGAGTCTGATGCAGGAGCATCAAGGCCATTTTTCACTTGTAAATATGTAATAAGGGGGGTGTGACATTTTTATTATTTTATTAATTAATTTGTCATTTTTAGAGAAATAGGAGATAAAGTGAGGATTTTGTAAATATTCTTTTATTAAATAAAAGGATATGAGAGAAATAGATTAAGAGAAAAATTAGGGATTAGGAATTCTATGTATGGGACTTTGTTGAGTCCACACCTAAAATATAGATTTAGTTGAGGATTAGGTGGAGTGATTTTTGGAGAGAATTAAATTCATTATTATGTATAAATATGAGTGGTTTTTGTGAGGAAAATACACTTGAATAGATTGAGAGTGTGAGTAGTGAGAGGGTTTCTGCTTGGGAGCCTTCGGAAGTTTGTAAAGGGCCAATAATTGGGAAATCAGGCCAAGAAGAAGGACTTCCATTTTAGGTTTGCATGATTAATGAAAGAAATTGATTTTGAGTTAATCTCCATTGTATAGCTGTGGGATTGTTGTTTATGAATGCAAAGATAATTGTATGAATCGAATTTGAAATGGACTGACAATTCGATTTGAGTAATCGGTGTCAATAAAACCACAATGAAAACTTATTGAATGTAAAAGGCGTAGAATTGGTGCTGAATTGTTGTGTGAAGGATTGTTCACAAATTACAATTGAATCCATGGGTTTTCATTTATTATGTCAGTTTGAAATTCAGTTTGAATCTTGAAATGACTGGTTCATTCAAGAAGCAAGGAATAATTGTATTAAATATTATTTATGGGTGTTAATCTATTAACTTGCATTCGATAGATTGAAGTGGCATAGCAGAAGCAGAGATAAGATCTCTGTGGATCGAAACAAAAGAGGAAATTGTGGAGGAGGATTAGATTGAAAGTCAATTAACTGGCGTTGGCACCTCGACTTTGGAGAGTCGACTTCATTAAGGGCGAAATTTCTTAATGGAAATTTGACTGAATTGTTGTGTTTGAAATCGTGTTTGAGTTTTCACAAGTGTTTGACTTGAATTAAAATTGCAGGTTCAGGATATTCAAATCTAGACACAGTTCCTGATTGATGAGAATGGAGTTTGGAAAAAGAAAAGGATTCCAGTTATATAAATCGAAAAGTGGTAGAGGCACCTTATAAAGTTTTAAAATCGATTGTAAGTAATTTAAAATGCCTGCGCTAATACGTGACAGCTGGATACACTGAATAGGGAAGACATATATGTAAGCGTCGAAGGGTTTTAATCGAGTGCAGAATGCGGTGATGATTTACAGATGCAAGGAATTGGAGTTTAAATATGCGTTGGGCAATGTATTATTAACGTTGGTGAATTCGATGCAGATGTTGAAAGCGCCAGAGGTGAACAGTAAGTTAAAATGCAGGGTTGTTTGATTAGGTCTTTTTCAAACCAGGTCATGTGGTTAATAACAGAATCAATTTGCAGACCTAACGCAGAGTAGGCACAACATTTAAATGATAATTGCGTTGATGCGTTGAAAGAACCTGGAATTGTAGAAGTTTATGTTGATCTTGTTAGACTCAGTCTTGTCAGTCCTCTGTCTAGTCAAATTCACTAAAGTTCATTTCTCGTCGTTTGCAGTCATTGATGTTACTGTGATCCAAAAAGAGTTATTTTAGTTTCTGAGTCCAGGGTTTTGTCTTCAGAAGTGTGAAATAACATATGCAGGCCATGAGGATGTGGTTCAATAAGTTTTCATTTCAGGATTGTCATCGTCAAAAATGCTCAAAGATATTTCTTCTTCAAAACTCTGTTTTGAAGAAGAGATTTTCCAATTTGTTTTATGTAAATAAGCTGCCATGCTGCCATGTGAGTTCTATGTTCTTCAGCCGTAAAATTTCTCCATTTAAGGTTCTAGTCACCTTGCCAAAGATCTGCTGACATTCCTGCAAAAGACAACACAGAAACTCATTTTTCAGTCCAAGAGTCGAAAGCCATCAAGAATAGAATTCATTGTGAAAATGTCAAAATGACAAAGTTCAGAGTTGTATTAGTTTGTAAAAGATGTCAATGCCAAATGTTATAGAAATGGGTCTTGAATCAAACTCCACGATTTTAGAAAGATCTTTTCATATGTTTTAAATATTCTTGTGCATCCAAAAGTTGAATGATAGGTCGAATTCAAGATCATGGAAGGCGAAATCGTGTTTGGTGAAGAGCTCACTGTGTGTTATCATTGTGCGCGACACATACAAAGTGGGCGCGGCGCATATAATGCGCGTGGCGCACTGAGCATCAGCTGCCAGTGTATTTTTACACGCGCGCGACGCATAGAGAGCGCGCGGCGCGTTGGGCATGCGCGCGGCGCGTTGAGCCCTCCGACCCAAACTCATCAACATTTAGCGATTTTTCAAATTCAAATGATCTTCCTAATTTTCCAGGAGGGCCTCAAGTTTTTGAGCTATGTGCCAAATTCTGCCATGGAATTGTTGTTACACTCAATGCCTACAATGTTGTTGCAGTTTGTTGTGCTGCAGAATATCTTGGGATGACAGAAGCTATGGAGAAAGGGAATCTAGTCTATAAGATTGAGGTGTTTTTTAGCTCGAGTTTATTTCGAAGCTGGAAAGATTCCATTATTGTATTGCAGGCTACCAAATCATTCTTACCCTGGTCAAAAGACTTCAAGGTTGTAGGAAGATGTATTGACTCAATTGCTTCTAAGACTTCAGTTGATCCTTCAAAGGTTGATTGGTCCTTCACTTACACAAGAGTGAAGTCAGTAAATGGCCAACCATGTGTAGGAAACATTAATAGTCCTCCATGGAATGGAATACAAAATACTAAACATCGCTATGTTCCAAAGGATTGGTGGGTTGAAGACATTTGTGAACTGGATATTGATTTGTATGAGCGAGTAATAGTTGCTATTAAATTCAAGGGAAGAATGTCACATAAGCTAATAGGTGAGGCCCTGAAGGTTTACACTCTTCGTTGGTCACCTGGAATTTCGAAGGATCATGACCATAGAGGTACTTTAGAAAATGAAAATGGGTCAATTTCAAATGATGTGGAGACAACAACAAAACATAGACATCTTGTGGAAACTATTGTGAGCTTATTACCACCAGAAAAAGGATCAACTTCCTGCGGCTTTTTGCTAAAACTATTGAAGGTTGCTACTGTACTGGGAGTAGAAACTTCATCTGAAATGGAACTTGCAAGGAGGATAGGCATCCAGTTAGAAGAAGCTTCCCTGTATGATGTAGATCTCGTGCAATGCATATTAGAGAATTTTCTGATGCAGGATAAGAGTCCTCGAAAGAGTCCAGTAAATGCACAATTGCCTTACGAGAGGCAGAGAACAAGGTCTGCTGAAACTTTAGAATTTTCTGAAGGTAGAAGGATGACTTCTGCAACCCATACTTCAAAGTTGAGTGTTGCAAAGCTCATTGATGGATATCTTGCAGAAATAGCCCATGACACACATCTACCCCTGTCAAAGTTTATCAATCTTGCTGAATCAATATCCGATATTGAACGACCAGCGCATGATGGTTTGTACAGGGCTATCGACATATATTTTAAGGAGCATCTTGGGCTGACAAAGAGTGAAAGGAAAAAGATATGCAGGTTGATGGATTGTAAGAAGTTATCAATGGATGCCTACATGCATGCTGCACAGAACGAGCGTTTACCTCTGCGTGTAGTTGTGCAGGTTCTCTTCTTTGAGCATGTGAGAACTACCATGTCAGGTGGATTGCTGCTGAATGAGTTGCCTAGTAATGTCAAAGCTCTCTTACCCCAGGAAAATGGATCTCAGGAAAGGGCCATTCATCAAAACGCAGGAAGAATTCAAGCAGTGAAGTAGCAGAAAGCATTCGATCATTTGTTGATTCAATCCTCAAACTTGAGCAGGCAAAGGTGGAGAATATTGTTAGAGTTATAATTCGCTTTGACAGAAAACCAGGTGGCAGTCCGGAATGGTTTGGAAGTGTTACAATTTGCTGTGCTGGTTACAGCCGTGGTTTGTCTTTTGCTTGTCTATTTGTTTCCATATGCACATTCTTCAGAAATTGGTAAACCTGTAAATGGACACGTGTTCCTCCTGAGCTACGTGGTTATTTCCTTATTGGGCACGTACAAGGCTGCTTTTTCACATCGATACTTTGCTTCCATCTCGATGAACCTGGCATCGACCCAAAAATGCGCTATGAATAACTCTCTATGGGATCAGTTTTTTATTTCATATGTATGTTGAGAATGTTTAAAGGGAGAAAACGCACCTGGAAATTGCGTAACTTGGTCAAAAGGCAAAATTCATTTAAAATTAGTTTTTATTCGAATGGTGAAAGTCAAAGCTAAATTTAGAGAGAAGATATCCAGAATAGCAGAGCGGTAAGATTGGGGGCCTATTTTTGTTTTCAGTTGTGATTTGGAAGGGTCTTCAACTACAGTTTCCTCCCTTTCAATTTTCATCAACAGATTCGAGTAGAAAATGGAGTGCTATTCTATCTTCAGAAAATATGATTGGATTTTTAGTTTTATTTTGTTTAATGATGATAAAACAGATCCCTTATTTTGGTCGATTTGTTTTCTCATAGAGGAGTCTATTTATTGTGTTGAAAAACCACTTGTAAGAGGAGAGTTTTGGAAAACATGTAGAGGGGAGATAACAGAGAGCTTCATTGTACAGCTTTGATAGAGGAATAATGGAAGGATGCAGCTCTGATTCATAAGATCCCTGTGGTGTGAGTTTAGCGAATGTTTTTTTTCTTTTTGTCTCATATGTATCTTGTTATGTTTTTCATTTCATTCATAATCGTTTCAAGCTGAAATATTTTGCAGTAAGAGAGGTAGAATCCAATTTGTTGCTCTGCCTTGGGAAGCGTTCATAATTTGTGTATTTTCTTCTGTTGGAAAGGATTCATTGTTTAATGCCCTTTTCAACTTTCTTCAACAGTCTTTACATTCCACATTATTTCAAGTTTAATTGTTAAACTTCACTCCTATCTTGCCTTATGGAATAATCTGTGCCTTTGATTAAATCTCTGCTCTTGCTGTCTTTGCCCCATACAGCCCAGAAAACCCAGTCATTTATTAAAAACCTCATTCATATCTATTTACTAGCCTAAAATCAGTTCCCATTTTAAGTCATCTCGCACCCTATTGCTCATTTTATCGAGATTGACTGGAGAGAGCCCTCCCCTGTCCTCGTAGGGCTAGCTACGAGGCTGAGCTTGGTTTGATGTTGCCTCGAGTTTTGCCTTCTTCAGCCTGAGGCAGATTCGAGCGCTAACATAGTGGCGACCATACTGGGGAAGATTTCTCCCCGGTAAAGGATGACAAAGTTCAGATCCGATTGCTGATGGTGGACAGCAGTCAGACACCTGAAGGCTGAAACATTCACCTAGCGACTCCAGCTCGATCCAGAGATTCCAATGCTCACTGATCCACTCATGCAATGGTAGGGTATGTGGCAAACCCTGCGCTGTGTGAAGCTATAAAAGAAGTAAGAAATCAGTTAGTGGATTTTGAAATTAATGAAGAATTTTTCAGTGTCTTGCTTCAATGTTTGAAATCTCTGAAGTTTCCTCTTGAAGCTAAAACTGGTGTCTGTGAGTTAATTGTTGAAAGATTTGAGAAGGAGATTCAGTATTTAAACGATCAGATCCAATCATATGATTTCCGAGATCCCAAAAATTTCTTGGAAACTCTCCCTCCTTCAAAACAAGAAACAATAGAGCTGCCTACGTATGTTTACATTGACATTGTGCAGCTGGAAGTATGTATTGCAGAGTCGGGGCAGCAAACAGAGTCTGGCTTTTGCGATCCTATTGCAACGTACATGGAAATGTTTTTCAGTTTGAATGATAGATCAAATTGTCTTTTACATGACCAGACTCATTACGCACATGTATGGCTACCAGCAATTACATCTGTGACCTGGTGGAAGCACTATCAAGCAACATCCTTCTCCCATCTGCTGGATTGGTTACATTGGAGAGCCCATTACACATGATTGCACATATTTTGTTAGCATGCAGGTGGTTGTCATCATGCTTTCAAATCTTGATGGACTGCTGCCTTTTTTCAAAAGATTTGTAAATACTTGTTTTAGTTAGTCATAAGTCATTTGTGAGTCAGTTTCCAGTTAATAAATTAATCGTGTCGATTTCTTGAAATAATGGACTCCATTGCCCAATAGTTGGAGGCACTATCTGCTCTCCCAAAGATTTGCTGTTCTTGGCACCTCCAAGAAGCGGTAGCTGCCATCCCCATTGGAGCCAATGTTAGACTCGGTCTTGTCAGTCCTCTGTCAGAGTCAAATTCACCAAGGTTCATTTCTCGTCATTCGTAGTCATTAATGCTACTTTGGTCAAAATAGTCATTTTCAGAGTTAAGGTCAAGTGGTTGGTCTTAAAACATGTCGAATAATGCCAAAGGCGCGTAGGGAAGGTTGAAATATGTTTTCATGGTCAGTCATTTCATTATCATATGCTTGGAAATCTATTTTTCCTCAAAACTCTGTTTTGAGAAAAAATAAAGTATTTCATTTTCATGTAAATAAATCCAAGATGTTCTAAATAGTATTAGTTGTAATAATAATTCATGAAGCCCTGGTTATCTGCAGGTTTCAGCAGCTCCAACACCTGCAGGAAATCAATCAAGAAAAAGTCATCATTTCAAAGCCAAAAGTCAGAGGAAACGAGAAATCAAAGTTTGTGTCCAAGTTGTCAAAGTGCCAAGACTCTACAACTTTACAAAGTGAATTTGCCAAAATCAAAGTAATTAAGATATTTTCATTGATTGAAGGGCCATTTGCATCCAAAAATATCTAATTGAAGGGTTGTAAGACGAATTTTTTGTTTTGAGGCCGAAATTGTGTTGATAGTCAGCGCGCGGCGCATACAAAGAGCGTGTGGCGCATAGAGTGCGCGTGACGCACTGGGCATCATTTGGCAGTGTAATTTTACACGCGCGCGACGCATCCAAGGCACGCGTCATGTTGGGCATGTGTGCGGCGTGTTGAGATCTCCGGCCCAAACTCATCAACATTTAGCGATTTTTCAAATTCAAATGATCTTCCTGATTTTCCAGGAGGGCCTCAAGTTTTTGAGCTATGTGCCAAATTCTGCCATGGAATTGTTGTTACACTCAATGCCTACAATGTTTTTGCAGTTCGTTGTGCTGCAGAATATCTTGGGATGACAGAAGCTATGGAGAAAGGGAATCTAGTCTATAATATTGAGGTGTTTTTTGCCCAAGTTTATTTTGAAGCTAGAAAGATTCCATTATTGTATTGCAGGCTGCCAAATCATTCTTACCCTAGTCAAAAGACCTCAAGGTTGTAGGAAGATGTATGGACTCAATTGCTTCTAAGAATTCAGTTGATCCTTCAAAGGTTGATTGGTCCTTCACTTACACAAGAGTGAAGTCAGTAAATGGCCAACCATGTGTAGGAAACAGTAATAGTCCTCCATGGAATGGAATACAAAATACTAAACATCGCTATGTTCCAAACGATTGGTGGGTTGAAGACATTTTTGAACTGGATATTGATTTGTATGAGCGAGTAATAGTTGCTATTAAATCCAAGGGAAGAATGTCACATAAGCTAATAGGTGAGGCCCTGAAGGTTTACACTCTTCGTCGGTCACCTGGAATTTCGAAGGATCATGACCATAGAAGTAATTTTGAAAATAAAAATGGGTCAATTTCAAATGATGTGGAGACAACAGCAAAACATAGAAATCTTGTCGAAACTATTGTGAGCTTATTACCACCAGAAAAAGGTTCAACTTCCTGTGGCTTTTTGCTAAATCTATTGAAGGTTGCTACTATACTGGGAGTAGAAACTTCATCTGAAATGGAACTTGCAAGGAGGATAGGCATCCAGTTAGAAGAAGCTTCCCTGTATGATGTAGATCTCGTGCAATGCATATTAGAGCATTTTTTGATGCAGGATAAGAGTCCTCGAAAGAGTCTAGAAAAGGCACAATTGCCTTACGAGAGGCAGAGAACAAGGTCTGCTGAAACTTTAGAATTTTCTGAAGGTAGAAGGATGACTTCTGCAACCCATACTTCAAAGTTGAGTGTTGCAAAGCTCATTGATGGATATCTTGCAGAAATAGCCCATGACACACATCTACCCCTGTCAAAGTTTATCAATCTTGCTGAATCAATATCCGATATTGAATGACCAGCGCATGATTTTTTGTACAGGGCTATCGACATATATCTTAAGGAGCATCCTGGGCTGACAAAGAGTGAAAGGAAAAAGATATGCAGGTTGATGGATTGTAAGAAGTTATCAATGGATGCCTGCATGCATGCTGCACAGAACGAGCGTTTACCTCTGCGTGTAGTTGTGCAAGTTCTCTTCTTTGAGCATGTCAGAACTGCCATGTCAGGTGGATTGCTGCTCAATGAGTTGCCTAGTAATGTCAAAGCTCTCTTACCCCAGGAAAATGGATCTTAGGAAAGGGCCATTCATCAAAACGCAGGAAGAATTCAAGCAGTGAAGTAGCAGAAAGCATTTGATCATTTGCTGATTCAATCCTCAAACTTGAGCAGGCAAAGGTGGAGATTATTGTTAGAATTATAATTCGCTTTGACAGAAATCCAGGTGGCAGTCCGGAATGGTTTGGAAGTGTTACAATTTGTTGTGCTGGTTACAGCCGTGGTTTGTCTTTTGCTTGTCTATTTGTTTCCATATGCACATTCTTCAGAAATTGGTAAACCTGTAAATGTACACGTTTCCCTCCTGAGCTACGTGGTTATTTCCTTATTGGGCACGTAAAAGGCTGCTTTTTCAAATCGATACTTTGCTTCCATCTCGATGAACATGGCATCGACACAAAAATGCGCTATGAATAACTCTCTATGGGATCAGTTTTTTATTTCATATGTATGATGAGAATGTTTAAAGGGAGAAAACGCACCTGGAAATGGCGCAACTTGGTCAAAAGGAAAAATTCATTTAAAATTAGTTTTTATTCGAATGGTGAAATTCAAAGCTAAATTTAGAGAGAAGATATCCACAACAACAGAGCGATAAGATTGGGGGCCTATTTTTGTTTTCAGTTGTGATTCGGAAGGGTCTTCAGCTACAGTTTATGCCCTTTCATTTGTCATCAACAGATTCGAGTAGAAAATGGAGCGCTATTCTATCTTCAGAAAAGCTGATTGGCTTTTAGTTTTATTTGTTTAATGATGATAAAACAGATCCCTTATTTTGGTCGATTTGTTTTCTCATAGAGGAGTCTATTTATTGTGTTGAAAAACCACTTGCAAAAGGGGAGTTCGGGGAGAAGTAGAGGGAATAACAGAGAGTGTCATTGTACAGTTCAACAGAGAAATAATGAAAGGATGCAGCTCTGGTTCATAAGATCCCTATGGTGTGAGTTTAGCGAATGTTTTTTCTTTTGTCTCATATGTATCTCGTTATGTTTTTCATTTCATTCATAATCATTTCAAGCTGAAAGCTTTTGCAGTAAGAGAGGTAGAATCCAATTTGTTGCTCTGCCTTGAGGGAGCGTTCAGTATTTGTGTAATTTTCTTTTGTTGGAAAGGATTCATTGTTTAAATGCCCTTTTCAACTTTCTTCAACAGTCTTTAAATTCCACATTATTTCAAATTTAATTGTTAAGCTTCACTCCTATCTTGCCTTATGGAATAATCTGTGCCTTTGATTAAATCTCTGCTCTTGCTGTCTTTTCCCCATACAGCCTAGAAAACCCAGTCATTTATTAAAAACCTAATTCATATCTATTTACTAGCCTAAAATCAGTTCTCATTTTAAGTCATCTCGCACCCTATTGCTCATTTTATCGAGATTGACTGGAGAGAGCCCTCTCCTGTCCTCATAGGGCTAGCTACGAGGCTGAGCGTGGTTTGATGTTGCCTCGAGTTTTGCCTTCTTCAGCCTAAGGCAGATTCGAGCGCTAACATAGTGGCGACCATATTGGGGAAGATGGTTTGCTGTTGATATGACATTCGACTTGTAGATTGTCTTGCCCCAGTACATGAAATCAAGTTGCAGATCTGATGCTGACGGTGGACAACACTCAGACACATATGAAGGCTAAAACATTCACCTGGCGACTCCAACTCGATCCAGAGATTCCAATGCTCACTGATCCACTCATGCAATGGTAGGGTATGTGGCAAACCCTGCGCTGTGTGAAGCTATAAAAGAAGTAAGAAATCAGTTAGTGGATTTTGAAATTAATGAAGAATTTTTCAGTGTCTTGCTTCAATGTTTGAAATCTCTGAAGTTTCCTCTTGAAGCTAAAACTGGTGTCTGTGAGTTAATTGTTGAAAGATTTGAGAAGGAGATTCAGTATTTAAACGATCAGATCCAATCATATGATTTCCGAGATCCCAAAAATTTCTTGGAAACTCTCCCTCCTTCAAAACAAGAAACAATAGAGCTGCCTACGTATGTTTACATTGACATTGTGCAGCTGGAAGTATGTATTGCAGAGTCGGGGCAGCAAACAGAGTCTGGCTTTTGCGATCCTATTGCAACGTACATGGAAATGTTTTTCAGTTTGAATGATAGATCAAATTGTCTTTTACATGACCAGACTCATTACGCACATGTATGGCTACCAGCAATTACATCTGTGACCTGGTTGAAGCACTATCAAGCAACATCCTTCTCCCATCTGCTGGATTGGTTACATTGGAGGGCCCATTACACATGATTGCACATATTTTGTCAGCATGCAGTTGGTTGTCATCATGCTTTCAAATCTTGATGGACTACTGCCTTTTTTCAAAAGATTTGTAAATACTTGTTTTAGTCAGTCATAAGCCATTTGTGAGTCAGTTTCCAGTTAATAAATTAATCGTGTCGATTTCTTGAAATAATGGACTTAATTACCCAATGGATGGAGGCACTGTCTGCTCTCCCAAAGATCTGCTGTTCTTTGCACCTGCAAGAAGCAACAGCTGCCATCCCCATTGGAGCCAATGTTAGACTCGGTCTTGTCAGTCCTCTTTCAGAGTCAAGTTCACCAAGGTTCATTTCTCGTCATTCGCAGTCATTAATGCTACTTTGTCAAAATAGTCATTTTCAGAGTCAAGGTCAAGTGGTTGGTCTTCAAACATGTCGAATAATGCCAAAGGCACGTAGGGAAGGTTGAAATATGTTTTCATGGTCAGTCATTTCATTATCATATGCTTGGAAATCTATTTTTCCTCAAAACTCTGTTTTGAGAAAAAATAAAGTATTTCATTTTCATGTAAATAAATCCAAGATGTTCTAAATAGTATTAGTTGTAATAATACTTCATGAAGCCCTGGTTATCTTCAGGTTTCAGCAGCTCCAACACCTACACGAAATCAATCAAGAAAAATTCATCATTTCAAAGCCAAAAGTCAGAGGAAACGAGAAATCAGAGTTTGTGTCCAAGTTGTGAAAGTGCCAAGACTCTACAACTTTACAAAGTGAATTTGCCAAAATCAAAGTCATTAAGATATTTTCATTGATTGAAGGGAAATTTGCATCCAAAAATATCTAATTGAAGGGTTGTAAGACGAATTTTTTGTTTTGAGGCCGAAATTGTGTTGATAGTCAGCGCGCGGCGCATACAAAGAGCGCGCGGCGCACTGGGCATCATTTGGCAGTGTAATTTTACACGCGCGCGGCACATCCAAGGCATGCGGCACGTTGGGCATGTGCGCGGCGCGTTGAGCCCTCCGGCCCAAACTCATCAAAATTTAGGGATTTTTCAAATTCAAATGATCTTCCTGATTTTCCAGGAGGGCCTCAAGTTTTTGAGCTATGTGCCAAATTCTGCCATGGAATTGTTGTTACACTCAATGCCTACAATGTTGTTGCAGTTCGTTGTGCTGCAGAATATATTGGGATGAAAGAAGCTATGGAGAAAGGGAATCTAGTCTATAAGATTGAGGTGTTTTTCAGCTCGAGTTTATTTTGAAGCTGGAAAGATTCCATTATTGTATTGCAGGCTGCCAAATCATTCTTACCCTAGTCAGAAGACCTCAAGGTTGTAGGAAGATGTATGGACTCAATTGCTTCTAATACTTCAGTTGATCCTTCAAAGGTTGATTGGTTCTTCATTTACACAAGAGTGAAGTCGGTAAATGGCCAACCATGTGTAGGAAACAGTAATAGTCCTCCATGGAATGGAATACAAAATACTAAACATCGCTATGTTCCAAAGGATTGGTGGGTTGAAGACATTTGTGAACTGGATATTTATTTGTATGAGCGAGTAATAGTTGCTATTAAATCCAAGGGAAGAATGTCACATAAGCTAATAGGTGAGGCCCTGAAGGTTTACACTCTTCGTTGGTCACCTGGAATTTCGAAGGATCATGACCATAGAGGTACTTTTGAAAATGAAAATGGGTCAATTTCAAATGATGTGGAGACAACAAAAAAACATAGACATCTTGTGGAAACTATTGTGAGCCTATTACCACCAGAAAAAGGATCAAATTCCTGCGGCTTTTTGCTAAAGCTATTGAAGGTTTCTACTATACTGGGAGTAGAAACTTCATCTGAAATGGAACTTGCAAGGAGGATAGGCATCCAGTTAGAAGAAGCTTCCCTGTATGATGTAGATCTCGTGCAATGCATATTAGAGCATTTTCTGATGCAGGATAAGAGTCTTCGAAAGAGTCTAGAAAAGGCACAATTGCCTTACGAGAGGCAGAGAACAAGGTCTGCTGAAACTTTAGAATTTTCTGAAGGTAGAAGGATGACTTCTGCAACCCATACTTCAAAGTTGAGTGTTGCAAAGCTCATTGATGGATATATTGCAGAAATAGCCCATGACACACATCTACCCCTGTCAAAGTTTATCAATCTTGCTGAATCAATATCCGATATTGAACGACCAGCACATGATGGTTTGTACAGGGCTATCGACATATATCTTAAGGAGCATCTTGGGCTGACAAAGAGTGAAAGGAAAAATATATGCAGGTTGATGGATTGTAAGAAGTTATCAATGGATGCCTGCATGCATGCTGCACAAAACGAGCGTTTACCTCTACGTGTAGTTGTGCAGGTTCTCTTCTTTGAGCATGTGAGAACTGGCATGTCAAGTGGATTACTGCTGAATGAGTTGCCTAGTAATGTCAAAGCTCTCTTACCCCAGGAAAATGGATCTCAGGAAAGGGCCATTCATCAAAACGCAGGAAGAATTCAAGCAGTGAAGTAGCAGAAAGCATTCGATCATTTGCTGATTCAATCCTCAAACTTGAGCAGGCAAAGGTGGAGATTATTGTTAGAATTTTAATTCGCTTTGACAGAAATCCAGGTGGCAGTCCAGAATGGTTTGGAAGTGTTACAATTTGCTGTGCTGGTTACAGCCGTGGTTTGTCTTTTTCTTGTCTATTTGTTTCCATATGCACATTATTTAGAAATTGGTAAACCTGTAAATGTACACGTTTCCCTCCTGAGCTACGTAGTTATTTCCTTATTGGGCACGTAAAAGGCTACTTTTTCAAATCGATACTTTGCTTCCATCTCGATGAACATGGCATCGACACAAAAATGTGCTATGAATAACTCTCTATGGGATCAGTTTTTTATTTCATATGTATGATGAGAATGTTTAAAGGGAGAAAACGCACCTGGAAATGGCGCAGCTTGGTCAAAAGGAAAAATTCATTTAAAATTAGCTTTTATTCGAATGGTGAAAGTCAAAGCTAAATTTAGAGAGAAGATATCCACAACAGCAGAGCGGTAAGATTGGGGGCCTATTTTTGTTTTAAGTTGTGATTCGGAATGGTCTTCAGCTACATTTTCCGCCCTTTCATTTGTCATCAACAGATTCGAGTAGAAAATGGAGCGCTATTCTATCTTCATAAAAGCTGATTGGCTTTTAGTTTTATTTTTTTAATGATGATAAAATAGATCCCTTATTTTGGTCGATTTGTTTTCTCATAGAGGAGTCTATTTATTGTGTTGAAAAACCACTTGTAAAAGGGGAGTTCGGGGAGAAGTAGAGGGAATAACAGAGAGTGTCATTGTACAGTTCAACAGAGAAATAATGAAAGGATGCAGCTCTGGTTCATAAGATTCCCGTGGTGTGAGTTTAGCGAATGTTTTTTCTTTTGTCTCATATGTATCTCGTTATGTTTTTCATTTCATTCATAATCATTTCAAGCTGAAAGCTTTTGCAGTAAGAGAGGTAGAATCCAATTTGTTGCTCTGCCTTGAGGGAGCATTCAGTATTTGTGTAATTTTCTTCTGTTGGAAAGGATTCATTGTTTAAATGCCCTTTTCAACTTTCTTTAACAGTCTTTACATTCCAAATTATTTCAAATTTAATTGTTAAACTTCACTCCTATCTTGCCTTATGGAATAATCTGTGCCTTTGATTAAATCTCTGCTCTTGCTGTCTTTGCCCCATATAGCCCAGAAAACCCAGTCATTTATTAAAAACCTCATTCATATCTATTTACTAGCCTAAAATCAGTTCTCATTTTAAGTCATCTCGCACCCTATTGCTCATTTTATCGAGATTGACTGGAGAGAGCCCTCTCCTCTCCTCGTAGGGCTAGCTACGAGGCTGAGCATGGTTTGATTTTGCCTCGAGTTTTGCCTTCTTCAGCTTGAGGCATATTCAAGAACTAACAAATCCATTTCCCAATGGAATTTCCTTGCAGTTTCAACCAAATATTTGAAAAAACCAGCCTTTAAAACTCATAGCTAGCCTAATATCTAAAGGCACAAATCTGAATTAGATAGAGAGATCCCTCTCTAAGGTTAGAAGTGCTAGATGCCAACTTTACAAGTGGTTTTGTGGTCATCTATGGGATTTCCTTCTTAGCCTAGGAGAATCATGGTGTGTTAAAATTCTGGAGACCATACTAGGGAATGAATCTTATAAAAGGTTTTACCTAGTAAATTTTGGTTCTAAACAGTATCAAATGTTATTTCCCTATAGGTGATAGTGAAGTAGTAAATTGAAAGACTGGAATTTCTCACCTAAAATTTGTATATCCTTCATATTGTGTATACCATTATATTGTGAATAATTCAATTAGAATAGCTAGCTCCGAAAAGGATATATACCAGATCTCATCCAGATCCAAATCATATAGAAATTGTGAAATATCCTGAAAATTTATTAAGGAAGAAGAATTCTATAGAAACCCAAACCAATAAAAATTATTTATCAAGAACAAATTATTTGCCAGAGAATTTTGTAAGAATTTAAGATATCATTTTGGCTTGAATTTTGAGAATAGTATTTTCAGATCTAGATTAGAAACTTTTGTACATGAAGAAATTTTGGATGAAGCTTAGTTGAGGCCCTACCGCACAGTCCAAAAACCAGTTATATCATAGGCTGATAACAACACTTTAAAATAGTTTGAAAAACTTGAGGAACTAGTTAAAATATTAAATAGAACGATATAAGGTGTTGAAAAACCTTTTTCAGTTGTTAATTCTTCTTCATTTCCAACTTTTACATTCATATCCCCTCCTTCAACCACTCCAACATTGTTTACTCTGACTTATGTTTCCACTTCTACCCCCAATATTTCAATCAGATGTACTAAAACATCATCATCTTCCTCAAAAACTTTACCACCTCCTCCATCAACCACTACTGTAGCATTATCCTCATCACATATCCCAGTCATGGAAGGAAAATATGATCCTTTAGCATTACAGGCATCGTTAAATGAGATGCCATAGAACTATGCATAGAGAATACCACAATTTGATGGTACATGTCCTACAAACTGCACAACAACACATAAACCGAATAAATGATTTCTCGGATCTAGAGGTAGTTGATCATGAATATGTAAAGGTTAGATTGTTTGCAGAAATTCTAACTGGGGAAGTAAAGAAATGGTATAGAGGATTACCTACTAGAAGCATTGCAGACTCACAAAAATTCCATCAACATTTACTTTCTAGATGGGAAGTGAGAAAGAATACACTTCAGATCCTTGCAGAATATGAGGGATTAAGGAGAGCTCCAAATGAAGTTGTTCAAGATTATTGCATTTGATTTAATAATGTCTACAATTCTATCCCAGCAACAATAAAATTCCCACCATGAAAAGCATTGATTCGTTTCGCAGATGGATTTGATGTTGATATGACTTATCAATTAAGAGAAAGGAATCCACTTACCCTCAAAGAAATGAAAATAAATGCTATTAGTGTAGAAGCTAATTTGTTAGCCAAAAGGGAAAAGTTAATAATTGAGAGAAGAGTGACCATCAAAGAGGAACATTTCACTTCTTCATTAGATGCAAAGTTAGACAGTTTAGTTAAAAATATGGAAATAATAATGGAGAGAATGACTGAGACTGATAGATCCCGCCCAAGAGAACCTCAAGGGGGACCTAAAATCATAAATCCAAACTTTAGAATACAACAAACACAAATCAAGAAAAGGGAACAAAGAAACCAAGTTGATCAACAACAAATCAGACCCCCTTTCCAAGAAAAAATTGTTGAAGAGGAACAAGAAATTGTACAAGAATTAGAAAATAGATCAAATAAATACCTTTGGGGAGGGAGAAAAAGATGTTATTTTTCTAAATAAGGAAGAAAAAGATATTTTATTGTTGTCTCGACCAGAGGAAAAGCTTGTAGAATCAATAGATCATCAAAAATGATATCAAAATGCTATCATGGAAGTACAAAAACAATACAATTTTATAAGTAAAAGGAATGCAACAAATCCTCCCAAAAAAGCTCAAAGTGATATACCTTCTACTAGCCAAACGAAGGAACAAACTTAGAAAGAGATTCCTGTTAGTCATCAGTATTTTTCACTTGTTGGTGATGACTAGTTGTAACAACCAAGTTTTCTAGCAGCTAATCTAAAAATTTGTCAAATTTTCCAGCTGGAAAACACCCATAATTTTTTTTTTCCCTCTTACATTTCAGCCCGCCCATGACGAGATGAAACCTCATTATCAAATCCTACCTAGCCTTATCCATACTAGTCTGCCCATAGGATCTAAAGAAACAATCCAAATCTGTCCAAAAAGTCTCCCCTAAGTTAGGAAGTGGCACTTTAGGCATTTCTCCCTTGGTGAATTATCCTGAAGCCAAAGAACCTCCATCTGCTATAGACCAATCATAAAATACCTTCCCATTCTGCAAATAAAGTTGGTTACAGCCATAGGTCGCGCCACTAATACACCCTCGAGTCTCAGCAATACATGGACCATAAGTCAAACTGATTCTAGGCGTTTTTATAGTGTTTTAATGGATCTTTCAAGGACAGAGGCATACCAGAATCCCAGAAGACAATATTTGGCTCCACATGAGAAGACAACTACTTCTCAATGTGATCTTGAGCCTGGGATGCAGCTACAGAGAAAAGAGTTTTTCATTAAATTCTTGCGATCGCAGTCAAAGCCTGAAAAGACAGTGAAAGGAAAAATAACACTGTCAAAAGGCTGATGATTTGAAATGAATAAAAAACCTCCTTCATCTATAAGCAGAGGGTTTTAAGACTGAAGAACCCCCTTCATTTCATAAGTAGAGGGTTGAAGACTAAGAGCGTCTCCTTCATCTATAAGCAGAGGGTTTGAAGACTGAAGAACCTCCTTCATTTCATAAGTAGAGGGTTGAAGACTAAGAGCGCCTCCTTTATCTATAAGCAGAGGGCCAAAGGTAAAGGCTGTTTTTGCTTTTCCAAATACTGTGAAGACAAACTTTGAAGTACAGTGAGACAGTAAATGAAGGCTTCTACATGAAAATGATGATTAAAAGCAGGGGTAAAGCAGTAGGCTTTAAAGTTGGTTTGCATGAGTTTCATTATTATTTGAGTTACAATGTGAAGCTAGTAGGTTCATCATCATTGAAGAAAGATTGTTAATTAGATGGCCAAAAGAGTCAAAGAGTCTTGGTCTCAAAAGGACCTCTGCCATCATGTTCAAAAGGAAACCAGGAATTTGTCAAAGAAAGCCTTCTTCATAAGCAAAGTAAAGGAGCTCATCATGGTTTGGGGATAAAAAGCAATCATGGAATATGGCAAAGACTCTAAAGAGGCTGCTCTCAAAAAGATATGAAATAAATGAAAACCTAGGCTTCTTGCAGACCTCCTTCACAAAAGAAACTAAAGGGTAGTTTCCCTTATTCACTTTTCAGCTCTAGTGCATCATCCCTTGTTGATTTTTACCCACAGTCAAAGAAGAAACTCAGAGTAGCACCTGCCATCTCATTTAGTTTTCACAATGGACATGACCATATCCAAAGCATCTGGAGCGAAAAATGTCAGTTTAGGTTGCAAAAGGGAAAATCTACCTCCTTCAAAGTGTCAAAGAAAACCTCATATAACACAAGGTGTCTTCTACATGTGTCCTCTTTTCAAATGACAAAAACAAATGGATGATGATGTTATTTAGAGGTGCTTTCTTCTCCTTTTTCATAAAATCCCTTTTCAACTGATCAAGAGTAACAACAGTGAGCAAAAAAAGGACAAGAGGAGGAAAGAGGGATATTGAAATTACAGTTAAGTTTTTTTTCCCACTAAAAGACAGTCACACTCAAAAGGCATATCTGCAATCCTTCATAGGGCTCAGAGAAGATTTTCATTCCACGGTGCAGATAATCAGAGCAGGGAAAACAATTTTCTCTCCAATAAGAAACAGTGAAAGTTTTTAAGTCTTGAAAAGGGTTGTTTTATTTCAAAAAGGAGGTCGGGTTTATAAAAAAAATGGTCGTTACCATTGTGACAAATATCCAAACAAAAGGTATCAGGTTGTGTTTTAAAGAAAAGGGATTCAAGTCTTGTTTAAAAAGGGCATTTTCAAACCTTTCTTCTAAAACCCTCACCAATCAAATACAAAAGGGACTTTGGCTTGTTCGTTTTCAAAAGAGGATGAGGACCGTTGCAAACCCTTTTTGAATCTCTCAAAACACAAGACAAACTCCCCTTGCTGTTTCCCTGGACCGAAGAAAGAAGTTTTGAACGAATTAGCAGAGGTTTTTGGTCTTAAAGGTTGCGCGACATGCCTGTACAACTGCGCGGCGCGTTCAAGCGCATTTTTACACAGGGATACAAAGTCGTGCGACGCGCCTATAGGCGTTGGTCACGTCGGCCTGATAGTGACCCGACATCCCCTTTTGCGCAACGTTTTCCACAGAAAACATGCCGTGCACACTTTAATTGGTCCAAACGCCCTCAAAACAAATCTGGAAGTTGCCCAAACTTCTCTACAAGGTCTACCATCCATTGTTAAAGGTATTCTCATTTCCTTACTCGCCATGATCAAGCTACTAAGTGGTGTTTAAAACAGTGAAATTATTGGTGAAAGGCAAGGTGATTTGTGAGTATTTCAATGAAATTTGTTACAGTGGAAAGGAGGGTTGGTTTTTTCTGTTTAAAACTCAAAAATTTGTTGTGGTGTTGACTGCCCAAGATCGACATAACAATAGCATTGTGTGTGTATTAATGGCTAAAGGCCTAGATACTCCCCTCAATACAGTGCTAAAAGAAAAAACCAGATAGCCAAGTTATACCCAGCAGTAGAAGTTTGTCAAACTATTGAAAGTACCCTAACTGTGATAGGGAAAAGTAAACCTTGGTCAGCTCAGTGTATGGTGAAAACATTGTTAAGTGGAAGGCATTGTTTAAAGGAAGAAAACCTAGTATTTGAACAAATGAAACAGTGGGCCTATTGTCAAACAACAGTAATCATGGTATAAGGTTTTTTTTGTCATTTCAGAGGTCTCCTTTGTGTGGTAAAAAGGGAAAAAACCAGTGTTTTCTCCTTTACTCTATAAATCAGACCTCAAATGAGTAAAATTGTTAAAACAATCTGAAGGTGTTTTGGGCAAAACTGGGTATGAGAAATAGAGAAGTATAAGGAGGGTATCTTGATGGTGAGGAGTTTTGCTGTTTAACTGCTACAGGTATTTTTGTGCTCACATCAAAACACTAAAATTTGTGTGACCTTATTCAAGATCACAAAATCATTTGACTGTGTATGTATTTTTAAATTGACTGTGTGCTTATTCTTAAAATTGTTTGTTGATTGGCATACCAAGAGAAAGGGCAGTGTTTTGGGAGGAAAAGAGATTTAATACCACATAAGCATCTCACACAGCTTTTGAAACCAAATTTACCTTGATCAAACAGTGATTGATAGGTGAAACAGAGTTGTGTTTGAAAATACATTTCAAAAAACCTTTTTGAGGCAGTTTGGTTTTGCAGAGAGCATCTAGAGCAAGATGCCTCCCAGGCAGGATAGTAGGAGTGGAATGCATAAGAGATATGAACCTATTTCCACTGAAGAAGTGAATGCACACCCATTAGTATTGTTCAATTTCCATGAGGTCGGGTGTTTAGATTTTTTCCGAAGGATGCAAGAGGTGAAGAGTTTTTCTCCTTTGACACACCTTTGCACTTTGAGGTTTCAAGATAAGCATTTCCAATTGGCAGGCCTTGAATTCAAGTTCTCCCCAAGATCCATCTCCAAGGCCACTAAAATCCCCTATATTGGCGAAAAATGGTTTAAACAAAGCCATTTGGACTTAGATGATTACAAGCCCTTTCTAAAGCCTGAACACAGAGATGCTTGTCCTTCTATTTTCCCTTTCTCATATCTTTTAGCCAGCTACACCCCCCTCATGAATATTATCATGAATTACTTCACTTGTGAGGGAAGATTCTCTCGAATCTATGCTTATCACATTCGATTGCCGATGCATTTCACAAGGACCAAACAACTAAATCTTCCTTTCTTCTTGCACAAGAGCATTGATAAAATGGCCTCCACTGTCCAGAAGAGGCCTCCTTCACAGCAAATAGCATGTCTCTTCCATCTCTCTCTCATCAAAATCATCATTCTTCATGAGCTTGAAAAGAAAGAGTTCTCTTGGGATGTTTTCATCACTCATCTGGATTTCTCCAATGTCCCTCCAGTCCATACATCCCCTACATCTCCTACTCATTGCCCCTCGCCTTCTTCTAGCAGACCTACTCCTAAAAAGCTCAAGTTTACTACATAACAAACAAAGGAACATGAAGAAGGAGAAGGAAGTGACCAGCAAGAGGATGAAAGGCAACAACATGAAGAACAAAAAACTGATGATGAAGGGCAACAACATGACAGTGATTAGGGTGAAAAACAGACTCATGATGAGGCTGAATAGCAGCCTTATGATGACACATAGAAACATCACAGTGGTGATGAACAACAACAAAGGAAAGAGGAAGAAAGTGCTGAACAACAGTATGATAGTGATGAGAAAGGGTAGCCTAAAGAGGACACAGAACAGTCCTATGAGATAGAGAAGCAGCATGAAGATGATGAAAAAGGGCATGACAGTGATGAGCAAGGGCAACCTCGAGAAGAACAACAGCCTCCTCAAGAAGAACAGCAACCTCCTCAAGAAGAACAACAAACTCAAAAGGATGACAAGAAAGATGACAAAGGTAAAGGGGTCATGCCCTCTTCTCCTAAAAAGGCCAAGCCTCAGACAACAAAGAAGAGAGTGCCTAGAGTGGTCACTCCAAATGTGACAAGGGCTCTTCGAAGTAAAGAAAAATTACCAAAAAGGCCTATCATTGATTTGCCTAGGAGGAAGAGCACTAGAATAGCCACCCAAAGCAAATGGAAGGGCAAGGTAGAAGGAAGTCATGAACAGGAGAGTGCATTCGACATCATCCAAGTCCAAAGCGATGATAGTGATAATGAGCCCCAGATTCTAGAAAAAATTTTGATCCATAGGGAAGGCCAAATTGATGCATTGAAGGATGATCTTCATATGGCAAGGAATTTCAATCAATTTCTGCAAATCCAAAATAGGCAAATGAGTGTCCATATGGCTGTTTATGAGACACGGGCAACTAAGTACAAGAAGGAGGCCTCCAAATCCCAAGCAAGGTTGGAAGAACTCATGGGCGAGTTTGATGAAAGTGAAGGCGATGATCAGCCTAAGCAAAAAAGGCCTAGAACCATGGGGCTTAAAAGGGCCCTTGAGAAGCAAAAAGAAGAGGAAAATGCCCTTCTCCAATCTACCCCTCTCACTGCATTGTTTGAGTAGGAGATAGAGCACAATAAGGAGGCGTGGATTGAGAGAGTCAATGACCATTTGGAGAAGAAGTTGGAGAGGGAAAATAGGGATTTACACCTTCAAAGGAGAATGACGAGGCATTATAAAAGGCTAAATCAGTTTTCCTAGCGCAAGTTGAAAGCTGTTCAAGACAAGCTCAAGGAGGCTAAAGGGAAGTGCCCGGCGCGGAAAGTGAGGAAAGACACATCAAGAATTCAAATTTTGGCCTCTACTTCACAACATGTTGTTGAGAACCCTTAAGGGTCATACCAATTTTGGGCGATTTTCAACATATTTTTGTTTTTTGGCATTTTTGGGTTTTTGGCCAACACTCATGGGCTTCGCCATTTCAGTTTGGGGGATCATCAAAGGAGGAGAATGGTATCATTGGATGCCATAATTTTAGGAGCACACACTCAGTGATTTTCAGGACATTTGAAGATCATTTTCTCCCCCGAAATGGCGAAAAATGCCTGCTTTTTCTACACTCTGCCGGGTCTATTAGCAAACTTTATTCTTTGGTTTTTTACACACATGCCTATTTTTGGAGGACTTCTAGGAATCAGATTGAGAAAATTCTAGTTGATCCAGAAATTAGACACTCAGAGCTTTCCAACAAGTATCATGAGCCTCGTTTCGACATCGGGAAGGCTGCCAAAAGTTGTCGGCAAGTCAGCGGACCTTTTGCTGATGTAATTTTTGAGTATTTTTGTAAAATTTGAACCTTTAAAAACTGCTTTTTCCTCATGTGCGTTTAGCTATTTTTGCACATGAGAAGTTATGAAAAGTCAATTTAATTCCCTCTTTTAGCATTTTTTAGATATTTTATGAGATATTTTGTGCCTTGGGATTTGCAAAGCCTCAATGACAAGTTTAGATATTTTGTATAGGCCAATGAGAGTGAAAATTGAACTAAGAGATTTTCCTCACTTGAGCCTATATATTCCAAAGGCTTTCATTGTAAACAAGGCTGAACTTGATGATAGAAGCAATATATGGTCATATAAGCTTTGGAAGAAATACTTGTCTCATGCTTTTGGATAGTCGCTTGGATGTTCTTGGATGATGAAAGAGGATTGTTGTTGGATTCCATGACTTGGTAGAATGGTATATTGTCTCTCTCTTTGTTTTGTTTCCTAATTTTCATTCATGAATCCATGTTTCTTGCTTGCTATAGAACAGTAGAGAACAAATTTGAGACATGCCCTTGGAGGCACCTCAAATTTCCTGTTTCTTCATAGCTTCCATGTTTTTTTCATCCTTAGTCACATTAAAGAATTCTTGATTGCTCTTTAATAACTTAAGGATATTGTTGCTTATTTCATTCATGGTTTTATGCATGCTAAGTATGATTTACGGTATGCCCTGATTACTCATGGCTAGCCATAGCTCCATCCATGAAATTTCTCTTTGACTGATTAGATTTCCATTTGTTGAACCAAGGAGGTCTTGTTCTGATCTTGCCCTTTGTATAAGACTATGCAATCTTGTTTTCAAAGTGCCCAATAACTTGAAGTACTGTGTTTAGGCATTCTGGCATAGTGATTTAAGTTGTTTTTCTATCTTAAGTTTATTTCCCCAAAGTCTGATAGCCATTTCCCAAAGTTAGAGAGTTATATATCTCTATGCATGGCTTGAATGTTTATTTCTATGTATTGACTAGCTTATAGTTACATTTCTCATGATTAATGGTTTGCCCTACCATGTTTATGTCAGCTATTAAACTAGTTCTGCTTGAAATCCTTTGTTGTTCCCAAACTTGATGTTCATTTTATTCCATTTTTCCCAAAGATCCTTTCTACCTCGAATCAAATCGGCCCTTCAACAGCCTTGTATCACCATTTGATAGCTTTCATGACCTTTTCGACCCCATAGCCCAGTTGATCTGACATCTTTTTACCTATCTTATATCTTTGATCATTTTCATCCCTCACAACTTAAAAACCAAAATAAAAAAACCTACTTCATAACTAGCCTAAAATCATAACATAATAAGCAAACACACAGATACCCCTTACACAAATAGAGAGAGCCCTATCTGAGTCCAAGAAGGCTAGGTCCTTGGGCTCCAAAGACTGGTTTGATGTTACACTGTCATTTGGCTTGCCAATCAGCCAAATCATGGGACCCTAACATAATGGCGATCACGGTGGGACCCTGAGTGATAAACAAACTTAGTTTCCCTAAAATCTTTAGAGACCTTTGAGAATACTATCTGGCTGACTTATCCCACTGCTCACTAACATAATAGAAAACACGGTGGGACCTTGAGTGATAAACAAACTTAGTTTCCCTAAAATATTTAGAGACTTTTGAGAATACTATCTGGCTGACTTATCCCACTGCTCACTAACATAATGGCGATCACGGTGGGACCCTGAGTGATAGAAAAAATTAGTTTCCCTAAAATATTTAGAGACCTTTGAGAATAATATTTCGTTGACTTATCCCACTGCTCACTAACATAATGGCGATCACGGTGGGACTTTGAGTCAAAAAATCCTAGGTATCCCTTATGAACCCTCAAAATCTCAGTCAAAATTAGAAGAGTAGAATATGGTTGTCTCACCGTCCTAGAAAAATGATGACTCAGCTGTAGGACACTCTTAAAAACCTTAGGACTACATAAAGAACTCAGAAAAACCCCAAAAAAACTCCTTTAGATTGGTTTTTGTCAGTACTGGTGGTGGACCATACACATATACCTCAAAACAACTAAAAATCCACCTGGAGACTCCACTAGCCTCCACTAGGCCTTACTACCTTGCAAAAATCTAGGCTACTATCCAATTAAGCCACCTCATCACCACACTAACATAATGGTCATCACGGTGGGAATTTGAGTCAAAACATCCTAGGTATCCCTTAGGAACTCTCAAAATCTCAGTCAAACTTAGAAGAGTAGAATCTAGCTCTTTCACCATCTTAGAAAAATGATGATTTAGCTGTAGGAAACTCTTCCAAACCCCATAGGCAAGCAGTCCATAAAACCATTTAGATTAAACTCTTTTTGTTCTCACCACCCTATCAGAGTGATGAAACATGTTTAGAATACTTTAATAAACCATAGGCTGCAAATAAAAACTCATAAAAACCCCAAAAACATTCCCAGATTGATTTTCCCTAGTTACTGGTGGTGGACCATAGCTACATCTTTACAAAAACAACCAAGTTCCACCTGGCGACTCCACTAGCCTCCAGTAGGCCTAAAAATTCCATAAAAAACCAAAAATTCATAAACCATACCTTTTTGCTAACTCATCCTTCCAAAAATTTAAGCTTAGGGTGGAAACTCTGTAATAAGTGACAAGCTAAGTATAACTTAGCGATTCAGAAAACCTCACCTAAACATAGGAGATAAGCAAAAGAATTCTTTCCAAGAGAACCATTAGCTTGTCCATACAGCCTAGCAAACTGTTGAAACCAAGTGAATCACTCTTCTTTGCAGGTTTCCATCTCAAAGTTGCTATAAAATGGTTTCCCAAGCATCTTTGATAGTGTTGGTGGTGGACCATAGTTCTCATAAGAAATCCACCTGGCGACTCCACTAAGTTCATCCTTTTAGTTTTGACCATCCTTCACATTAGCAAAACCTTAGAGAGGCCATCCATCCAAAAAATTCACAAATACCACCCTCTCTAAACTCTAGACCCGAAATTTGGCTTCACGAAGAATCAACACCATAGCTCATCCAGACCCAAATCCCCCTATCATAGTAGAGGACCCAGAAAAGATTCTATGGAAAGCTTCTGAAACTGGAAATGTAGCTACTGATAGGTCCATCCGTAAAACAAAATCATTACCTGAACATCTCACTACCTTACCGAATTCCTCCTTTGACTTAAAATCAACAAAAACCCTTTTTAGAAGCAAGTCACAAAGTAAGATATACTTTGACGATCTTGAGCCCTTAGATCTGCCATAGAGTCCTAGTAGAGAAGCCTCACCTACCACCCCTCCTGACTTTCAGCTTCTCCATCACTTTGGCTCCTACCATCCCAGATCTACTCAAAATTAGATCACTAGCCCAAGTACATCCACCACACCTATCCAAACCACTACTGTTCAAACCACCTCAGCTCATCCCACAAGCCCTCATTTTGCACATCACCCATTAGCCCCCGTTATGGCAGCCTGGTACGCACCCTTGGTGTTGCCACAACCTTTGGCTCCCTTACAAAAAGACTATCAAGCCAAAATCCCACACTTTACTGGAGATGAGACTACCACGGCTCAACATCTTGTAGATAGGATTAGTGATGCCTTTGAATACATTGAAATAGAAGACGAGACCATCAGAATGAGGATGTTTTCCCAAAGCCTGGGTGGAGAACCCAAAAAATGGTTTAAAAGCTTAACTCCAAACAGCATCCACAACCTCCCAGAACTCTACCAAGTCTTCATAAACAAGTGGGAAATCTGAAAGAACCCCATTCAAATCCTGTCAGAATATAACAATCTAAAACGGGAAAATGGGGAAAGTGTCCAAGGATACTGCACTAGGTTCAACAGTGTGTATAACGCCCTCCCACCTCACTTCAAACCCCTGCTTGGTTCAGCCTTACAAAGTTCCCTAAGGGTTTTGACCCAGACATGACTTATCAGCTAAGAGACAAGGACCCCCTTACCTTAGAGGAAATGCAAAAAGTAGCCATAAGAGCAGAAGCCAACTTAGCAGAAAAAAGAGCTGGGACTAGATCTGAAAGGAAGGTCACATACCGAGATGAGGTCTCCACTTCATCCCCTTCCCTAGATCCTAGAATAGATGATTTAGTCAGGTCCATGGCCAAAATGTGGGAAAAGATAAGTGAGAAGACCCCTCTTAGGGACAACTAGCCAAACCCTCCAAACATAAACCGGAACCAAAATTTTAGGAGGGAACAGCCTCAAAACAAACCAAGGGAAAATGACCAACAAATTAGGCCACCATTTAATGAAAATTATGTGGAAGAAGATGATAGGTATACAGAACCCATTAATGAAAATCACTTGAACCTCATAGGGTCTGATAATGAGAGTGAGGTGTACCTCACGGAAGAAGAACAAGCATTCTTCTCTCTGAATCAGGATGAAACCAACTATGAAGATCTTGAGGATCTTGCCATAGATTTTCAGAATTCCATAATAGAAGCTCACAGGCAGTATGACCTTAGAAGCAGAAAAAATCAAGACAAATCCAAGAAAGGTAGCTCAGACACTGCTAAAACCCCTAATAGCATCCTTAAGAAAGCAGTGAACAACAACAAAATCATGGTCGGGAAAAATGATGAAAACAAAGATAGAGTTACCCAAACTAATCCTGACTCAGATACTCCTAGTACTTCCACAAATATTCCCGAGGTGGCTATGGCAAAAAAAATCTGAAAATAGATCCAACAAACTCAGAACATAGAGAAGGTCATGGCTGAAAAAGCTGAAACAAACATGTCTAAAATACAGCTACCTTTTATTTTTGAGGGAAAAATCACCAAAATAAAAATCACCATGCCTCTTACCAAGCTCATCCCCCATGGCTCTTATAAATCCCAAGTGTTAAAGGTCCTGAATCTAGGGAATGATGCGAACACCCTTAATCTAGCTGATGACACTCTTGAAGTGTTGTTTGGTTCGAAAATAGAAGGGAAATTCCAAGAGGGAACCACTCTTCCCTTTTACATCAGTCTGAATATCCATGACAAAATCCTTCACAATGCCATGCTAGACTCTGGTGCCTCACATAATCTTATGCCAAAGGTTGTAATGGAAATATTAGGTCTGGAAATCATAAGACCATACAAAGATTTATATTCATTTGATTCTAGTAGAGTCAAATGTCTAGGCTTAATCAAAGATCTTTGTTTTAGTTTGGCCCAAATACCTACAAAGCATCTGATCATGGACATAGTGGTAGCAGACATTCCTCCCAAGTACTGAATGCTTCTATCTAGATCTTGGGGAGCCAAGCTCCAAGGGAATATTCAACTTGATATGTCCTACACCACTATTCTCGTGTTTGACCAAACAAGAATACTCTATCGAGAGTCACACATGAAATACATGATCAGTATCCAAGAGAGGCCAGATAACATCCCAGTGTATTCTTTGCATTCCGACCTGAACTCTTTTATTCTACACACTGATGAGGACATTGAAGAACAATCAGAAGAAATTGAAACAAAATTAGACCCACCACATCAGCTGCCCCTAGTTCTCTATGATGAACTAGACACTCAAAACTGCCATGATCATGAAGAGCTATGTCTTGAGGAAAGTAAGTATGTTCCTTCTGAAATAGGAATAGAGCAAGAATCACAAACCATTATGTACTATCAAGCAAATTGCTCGAACCTTAGTCCAACATCCGCAGTAACATCAGGAAAATTTTTCAGAATAGAGGCATTAGAGGACTTACATATCACAAACCTTTTCGGAACTCAGGAGCAAGGAAGCTTAATGTTTTTACCATACCTCAAAGATTTACCATCACATAACTCTTCCATTGCAAGTGAAACCTTGACTGTAGCCATAATAACTCAAAATCCAGAAAAAGTGCCCGATAAACTTCTTATGAGTGAACATGATAACCGCAGTCCAAATATACCTGAGTTACTTGAACTGGCTAATATCCTGTCATTCCATCAAATACTTAGAACTGCTAGAATTGGAAATCTCATGCAGAATACTACCTCATGCAGAGAAAACAATGAGAAACACTATGCCACTACCATTACTCCAAGAAACAACTTCGACAAAAGAAAATACAAAAATTTGAACCAATCGGTAATAATCAAAGATAAAATCGCTGGTCATAGGGTATGTTTTGATTTTAGAAACACTAATGCACATCCCTATAACATAAATTTTATCGTTCCTACCCAAGACCATGATATACCGATGATAAGTGCTTTTAATCATATGCCTTTGCAAGATGATGTTTCAGGTTATAGCCAAATGATTCCCTTGCAAAGTAGACAACTCAAAGATTTTTTTTCAGTATGCTGGAAGTAGTTCCAGTTTCAGACTCAGAATTGCAAAACCACCAGATATCAAAAATATTCTCCTGAAAGCCATGTTTCTAGTCCTGAACTTCTGCATTTTAACATACCTTGATGATGTCATTATTTATTTCAAAAATGACAAAGAATATATGCATTACTTAAAGAAGGTATACTGATAAAGGAAGGAGTGGAAATCAGAGGTATAAAGAGGTACAACGGGAAGATACGGGTTTGTTCAGATATTCTTGCATGAATCCTTATGTCATGCTGGAAAGAAAGAATTTTCCAAATTTCTCTTTTCAGGAGTTGAGTGTACCAAGAATGGTAGGAGATCCTTACGAGGATAAGATGCTTAAGTTTTGCCATTTTCAAGATTTCTGAGTTTAAAACATTTTCAGTCATTGTATATACCACTGTTTGAAAAAAAGATAAAACAGAAAAGTCAAAAACAATAGAAGAATAGAAAAGAGGGCAGCTGAAAAATAGAAAAAGGCCCCATGTCCCAAAAAATAGTCATTCAGAAAGCGCGCAAGTCTAAATGCCGCTACTAGTACTCAAATGTCTTGTTCAGTTATCTAGCCTAATCATAGTTGAACATGTTTTAAATTTATTTGCTGATAAGTTAGTGAGTGAAAAAGATGGTCAACATTGTGTAAGCTTGACTTATCGAAGAGAGTAGATTAGGGAAAGATACTGGATCCACACGCCCAAAACAGAACCAAAGAGGGAAGCGGGGATGAAAAACAAATTGTGCATGTTAGCCCTGTTTTTCCTAGTTTCCATTTTATGCAAAATAATATTTGTGTGTAGCTTTTCTTTCATGCCGCAAATACATGACAAATCAGACTGTATAACCCTGATTTGATTATTTTAAATTTCATGTTTTAGATTAGAGAACAAAATCCTATCAAACAGCTTAACCTTGACAGTTGATCTAGCGTAGGTAGAGTAATGAAGGATTTCATCAGTTTAATCTGAACTCCTCGCAGATAAAAGTGTAGAATTAGATAGGTTCATTTTCAAAAAAGAAAAAATATATATTTTCAAAAGGGTTGCTAGTCCAAATGCACCCAAAGGAAGAAAAAATGTTAGGAAAGATAGTGGGGTAGGTAGAAATATCATTGATGCTAATCATGCTGTCATTTTTTAGAAGTAGCATCAAGGAAGAATGAAATTGTGCCAATGGGTAAGGCACTGGTCTTCATAAGCCAAAGATCTGAAATTTTGGACACCTCCTGAAAAGGAGCTGCCCTCCCCAAATGGAGCCACTGTTAGTCATCAGTATTTTTCACTTGTTGGTGATGACTAGTTGTAACAACCAAGTTTTCTAGCAGTTGATCTAAAAATTTGTCAAATTTTCTAATTGGAAAATACCCATAATTTTTTTTTACCCTCTTACCTTTCAGTCTACCCATGATGAGATGAAACCTCATTATCAAATCCTATCTAGCCTCAGCCATACTAGTTTTCCCATCAACTCTAAAGAAACAATCCAAATCTATCCAAAAAGTTTCCCCTAAGTTAGGTAGTGGCGCTTTAGGCATTTCTCCCTTAGCAAACCACTATAAAGCCAAATAACCTCTACCTGATATAGAATAGTCATAACAGACCTTCCCATTGTGAAAATAATTGGTTATAGCCCTAGGTCGCGCCACTAATACACCCTCAAGTCTCAACAATACATGGATCATAAGTCGAGCTGATTCTAGGTGTTTTTACAGTGCTTTAATAGATCTTTCAAGGATAGAGGCATACCAGCATCCCAGAAGACAATATTTGGCTCCACATGAGAAGACAGCTGCTTCTCAATGTGATCTTGATCCTGGGATGCAGCTACAGAGCAGAGAGTTTTTCATTAAGCTCTTGCGATCACAGTCAAAGCCTGAAAGGACAGTGAAAGGAAAAATAACACTGTCAAAAGGCTGATGATATGACATGACTAAAAAACCTCCTTCATCTATAAGCAGAGGGTTTGAAGACTGAAAATCCTCCTTCATCTATAATCAGAGGGTTTGAATACTGAAGAACCTCCTTCATTTCATAAGTAGAGGGTTGAAAACTAAGAGCGCCTCCTTCATCTATAAGCAGAGGGAAAATGGAAAAAGTTTGATTTTAAGAGTTGCACTGACTGTAAGGAAATTTTTTCATGAACAATGAGACAAAAACTGACGGTCTCTGCATGAAAGTGATGATCAAAGGTAAAGGCAAAGTAGTGGGTTTTAAAATGATTTGCATAAGCTCCATTATGATTGAGTTACAAGGAGAAGCTAATGGGCTGATCATAAATTAGGAAAGATTGTTAAACAGATGGCCAGAAAAGGAATCCAATAGTCTTAGCCTCTAACTAAATTTTTCTGACATATAAAAGGGAAACCACCATCAGTAGGTTCATCAAACATCCTTATTTGGACTGAGATAAAAGTTGAAAAGAAACCAGGAATTTGTCAAAATACTCCTCCTTCATTCATAAGCAAAGGGCCAGAGCAGTGATTGATCTCAGGTTTTCACTGATTAAGAGACAAATGGTAAGTGTAGCAGAAGAAAGTTGAAAGCTTCTGAACAGGGAAATCATGTAAAAAAAAACAAAGAAAAAGCATGAGCACTATGAAATGTCAAAGAAGTTGACTCATCTCCTATTATAGATTCTCTTTCAAAGACAGTCTGAAGCCAAGAAATGGACAAACCTAGCTGAGGGGTATAAATTCCTTTAAAGTTACAAAAACTCAACTCCTTGATGAACATGCGTAACATTTCGCCTCTGTTCCCTTTAAACAAAACAGAGTTGATAAGTGGTTGAGAGATGGGTCATGACACAGGCCTAAGAGTGATGATTGTTTTTCAAAGGATCCTATTCTTCCTTTTCATGTAAAATTTCTTTCAAAATTACTTATCATAATAGACAGAAGGTGATCTGAGTTTAGTTCTCCAAAAAGACATTGCAACTAAGCACCTATGTTCATAAATATACAAGAAGGTTTATGGCATATGTTTCAGATTTTGAAAAAACTTGCAAAGCCAAATAAGGCATGTCACCATTTTCAAATGAAGGCATTTTCCTTATGAAAAGGTCAAAGGCACCTCAATGTTGCATTCCAAGTAAAGGAGAGGTCTAACAGAAGTCCCCTTTGATGAACAGAGAATGGTAAAGCATGAGTGAAGGCAACTAAGTTTTTGGCACCCACATTCGGAAGCAGAAGCTGCCAACCAAGTTTAAAGAGATAAGTCATGTCCTTGCAAAATGGCAAAAGAGGTTTCATCACTCATTGATATGTTTTGAGCAGTTTTCCCATTTTGAAGGTGTCACTAAAGGGTCAGCAGTGGTGGAGGTTACTTTTCTAATGTGTAAACACAGTGAACAGAGTTTGACCCTTGGAATGATTTTATTATAAGAGTCATAGCTATTACAGCTGTTCAATTAGTACGCACAGACATTTTTACCAACGTTATTCAAAATATGGGCCCTTTAGAACACGTTCAAAATAATTTTGTTTTCTTTTCAAATGGACAAAGGCAATGGTTTAAGAGAGAAGTCTTCCAAACCCTCACAAATCCAACTCAAAGGTAATTTATTCTTGCGTTCAAAGGAGGATAAAGGGACCGTTGCAAGCCCTTTTTGAATTCCCAAAAAACAAACAAAACTCCCCTTTTGTTGTTCACGAGACCAAAGAGGAAGTTTTCGAGCAAAAACACAGAGTTTCCAAGTTTTTAGACTGCGCAGCGCGCCTGTAGATTTGCGCTGCACATTCAAGCGCAAGTTTATAAAGGGAATACACAGTCGTGCAGCGCACCTATAAGCGCCAGTCATGTCGGCCCAACAGTGACCCGACAACCTCCTTTTGCATGGCACTTTCCACAGAAAACGTGTCGCGCTTGTTTCAAACCATCAACACGCCTCCAAAATTCTTTGCAAGCTGCTCTGACCCTCAAGCAAAGCCTGCCATCGTTTTTTAAGGTATTTTGTTTTGCCCCCTTTACAAATTTCGAACTGCTAGATGGTGTTTGAGACAGTGAAAGTCGTAGTGTAAATCAAGGTAATTTGAGTGAATATTTTGAAAGGTTGTCATGGTGTAAGGTTAGTGAAATGATTCATTAGTTCCAAAGAACCTAGAGCTGCCCCCAAAGACCGAGATACAACCATGACCTCTATCAGCAAATAGAGTGGAGAAAACAGTGCTTGGGAGGTTTGATCTTTTGGTTTAAAACTCAAGAGTTGCTGTGGTTTTGTTTGCCCAAACCCTGACATAGTGAAACTGGTGGATTGTTATTGCTATCAAAAGACCATAGAAACTGCCCTCAAAATAATGTTTAAAGGTGGAGACATTGTTTAAAGGGAGGAAAAAACAGGGTTTGAAAAGTGAGACAGTAGGCCTGATTTCAAACAGCAGTGATCTTTCTACAAGTGTTTTGTCATTTCAAGTTTTCCTCAGTGTGGTGAAGAACAAAGTCAGGGCTACCAATTTTTCCATAAAACAAACTTTAGTGTGTGAAGCTGTAAATTTCCATTTGGAGGTATTGTCAAAATTTGTGTGAGGAATAGTGAATACAAGAGCAGTGTTTTGATTAAGAGGGGTGTTTTTCTATTACAGGGCTATTTGGGCTTAGACCAAAAAACAAAGATCTTGGTAACCTTACACTAACACAAAGATCACTTGACTATGTATGCATTTTGTTTGACTGTGCACTTGTTATTATAAATATTGGCTGTTTGGCATACAAATGGAGGAAGAGCAGTGTTCTGAGAGGAGCAGAGACCTAATAGCAAAGAAAACATTTTTACATATCTTTGAAGCAAATTTACCTTGATCAAACAATGATTGAAAAATAAGGCGGATTTTTGTTTGAGAACACATGTCAAAAACTCCTTTTTGAGACAGTTTGGTTTTACAGAGAACATCCATAACAAGATGCCTCCCAGGCAGGATAGTAGGAGTGGATTGCATAAGAGATATGAACCTATTTCCACTGAAGAAGTGAATTCCCACCCATCAGTATTGTTCAATTTCCATGAGGTCGGGTGTTTAGATTTTTGTGAAAGGGTGCAAGAGGTGAAGAGTTTTTCTCCTTTGACACAACTTTGCGCTTTGAGGTTTCAAGATAAGCATTTCCAATTGGCAGGACTTGACTTCAAGTTCTCCCCAAGATCCATCTCCAAGGCCACTAAAATTCCCTATATTGGTGAGAAATGGTTCAAACAAAGTCATTTGGACTCAGATGATTACAAGCCCTTTCTAAAGCCTGAGCACAGAGAGTCATGTCCTTCTATTTTCCCTTTCTCATATCTTTTAGCCAGCTACGCCCCTATCATGAAGATTATCATGAAGTACTTCACTTGTGAAGGAATATTCTCCCGAATTTATGCATATCACATTCGACTGCTCATTCATTTCACTAGAGCCAGATTGCTAAATATTCCTTTCTTCTTACACAAGAGCATTGAGAAAATGGCCTCCACTGTCCAGAAGAAGCCTCCTTCACAACAAATAGCCTGTCTCTTCCATCACTCTCTCATCAAAATCATCATTCTTCATCAGCTTGGAAAGAGAGAGATCTCTTGGGATGTTTTCATCACTCATCCGGATTTCTCCACTATCCCTCCAGTCCATACATCTCCTACATATCCTACTCATCATCCCTCGCCTTCCTATAGCAGATCTATTCCTAAAAAGCTCAAATTTACTATAGAACAAGAAGAAGAGCATGAAGAGGGAGAAGAGCATGATCATGATGATGAGGAAGAGGATGAAGGGCAGCAGCATGAAGAACAACAGACTCATGATGAGGGTGAGCAGCCTTAATGACACACAACAACATGACGGTGATGATGAACAATAGCAAGGGGAGGAGGAAGAAAATGCTGAACAAAAGCATGACAGTGAGGGTGATACAGAGCAGCAAGGGCAGCATGAAAGTGATGAGGGTGAACAACAGCCTTATGAGGACACACAGTAGCTACATCATGATGAACAGGAGCAGCCAAAAGAGACTGAACAGGGGCAGCATGCTAGTGCCAAATAGGGGTAGCATGATAGTGCCAAACAGAAGCAGCATGACAGTGATGAGCAAGGGCAACCAAAAGATGATACACAACAACCTCCTCAGGAATAGCAGCCTCTTCAGGAAGAACAACAAACTCAAAAGAAAGAGAAGCAAGGCGATAAAGGTAAAGGGGCCATGCCCTCTTCTCCTAAAAGGGCCAAGCCCCGGACAGCAAAGATGAGAGTGCCTAGGGTTGTCACTGCAAATGTGACAAGGGCCCTCCGAAGTAAAGGAAAATTTCCAAATAAGCCCATCATTGATTTTCGTAGGAGGAAGAGCACTAGAATAGCCACCCAAAGCAAAGGGAAGGGTAAAGAGGAAGGCAGTCATGAACATGAGAGTGCATTCGAAATCATCCCAATCCAAAGCGATGATAGTGATAATGAGGCCCGGATTCTAGAAAACCTCTTAATCCATAGAGAAGGCAAAATTGATGCTTTGAAGGATGATCTTCATAGAGCTAGGAATTTCAACCAATTTTTGCAAATCCAAAATAGGCAAACGAGTGTCCATATGGCTGTTTATGAGACACGGGCAACCAAGTACAAGAAGGAGGCCTCCAAAGCCCAAGCGAGGTTGGAATAACTAATGGGTGAGTTCGATGAAAGTGAGGGCGAAGATCAGCCTAGGCAAAAGAGGCCTAGAACCATGGGGCTTAAAAGGGCCCTTGAGAAGCAAAAAGAAGAGGAAAAAGCCCTTTTCCAATCTACTCCTCTCACTGCATTGTTTGAACAGGAGATAGAGAAAAATAGGGAGGCATGGCTTGAGAGAGTAAATGACCACTTGGAAAATAAATTGGAGAAGGAAAACAGGGATTTAGAACTTTAAAGGAGAATTACGAGGCATTATAAAAAGTTAAATCAGTTTGCCCGACTCAAGTTGAAGGCTGCTCAAGAAAAGCTCAAGGAGGCTAAAGGGAAGTGCCTGGCACGGAAAGTGAGGAAAGACATATTAGGACTTCATATTTTGGCCTTTTCTTCACAACATGTTGTTGAGAACCCTTGAGGGTCATGCTCACCAATTTTAGACGATTTTCAACATATTTTGGTTTTTTGGCATTTTTGGGTTTTTGGCCAAAACTCATGGGCTTCGCCATTTTAGTTTGGAGGATCATCAAAGGAGGAGAATGGTATCATTGGATGCCATAATTTTGGGAGCACATACTCAACAATTTTCAGGACATTTGAAGATCATTTTCTCCCCCGAAATGGTGAAATATGCTTGCTTTTTCTACACTCTACTCGGTCTATCAGCAAACCTTATCTTCTGGATTTTTACACATAGGCCTATTTTTGGAGGACTTCTAGGAATTAGATTATAAAAATTGAAGTTGTTCCAGAAATTAGACACTCAGATCTTTCGAACGAGTTATCATGAGCCTCGTTTTGACATCGGGAAGGCTGCCAAAAGTTGCAGGCAAGTCAGGGGACCTTTTGCTGATGTATTTTTTGAGTATTTTTGTAAAAATTGAACCTTTAAAAACTGCTTTTTCCTCATGTGCGTTTAGCTATTTTTGTACATGAGAAGTTATGAAAATTCAATTTATTTCCCTCTTTTAGAATTTTTTAGATATTTTATGAGATATTTTGTGCCTTGGGCTTTGCAAAGCCTCAAGGACAAGATTAGATATTTTGGATAGGACAATGATAGTGCAAATTGAACTAAGAGGTTTTCCTCACTTGAGCCTATATATTCCAAAGGCTTTCATTGTAAACAAGGCTGAACTTGATGATAGAAGCAATATATGGTCATATAAGCTTTGGAAGAAATACTTGTCTCATGCTTTTGGATAGACTCTTGGATGTTCTTGGATGATGAAAGAGGATTGTTGTTGGATTCCATGACTTGGTAGAATGGTATAGTGCCTCTCTCTTTGTTTTGTTTCCTAGTTTTCATTCATGAATCCAAGTTTCTTTCTTGCTATAGAACAGTAGAGAACAAATTTGAGACATGCCTTTGGAGGCACCTCAAATTTCCTGTTTCTTCATAGCTTCCATGTTTTCTTCATCCTTAGTCACATTAAAGAATTCTTGATTTCTCTTTAATAACTTAAGGATATTGTTGCTTATTTCATTCATTGTTTTATGCAAGCTAAGTATGATTTATGGTATGCCCTGCTTACTCATGGCTAGCCATAGCTCCATCCATGAAATTTCTCTTTGGCTGATTAGATTGTCATTTTTTGAACCAAGGAGGTCTTGTTCTGATCTTGCTCTTTGTCTAAGACTATGCAATCTTGTTTTCAAAGTGCCCAATAACTTGAAGTACTGTTTTTAGGCGTTCCCGCATAGTGATTTAAGTTTTTTTTCTGTCTTAAGTGTATTTCCCCAAATTTTGATAGCCATTTCCCAAAGTTAGAGAGTTATATATCTCTATGCATGGCTTGAATGTTTATTTCTATGTAGTGACTAGCTTATAGTTACATTTCTCATAATTAATGGTTTGCCCTACCATGTTTATGTCAGCTATTAAACTAGTTATGCTTGAAATAATTTGTTGTTCCCAAACTTGATGTTCATTTTATTCCATTTTTCCCAAAGATCCTTTCTACCTCGAATCAAATCGGCCCTTCAACAACCTTGTATCACCATCTGATAGCTTTCTTGACCTTTTCGACCCCATAGCCTAGTTGATCTGACATCTTTTTACCTATCTTATATCTTTGATTAGTTTCATCCCTCACAACTTAAAAACCAAAACCAAAAAACCTACTTCATAACAAGCCTAAAATCATAACACAATAAGCAAACACACATATATCCCTTACACAAATAGAGAGAGCCCTCTCTGAGTCCAGGAAGGCTAGGTCCTTGGGCTCTAAAGACTGGTTTGATGTTACACTGTCATTTGGCTTGCCAGTCATCCAAATCACGGGACCCTAACAGCTTCGATAGCTTTACCACCTTTGGATCTTCCTCTATCCTGATATTCACATCCCTAATAGGCTCGTCAAGGGTCATCTTTTTGGGGTTGATCGGAATATCGTTTTTGTCAAATAGCCTCTCCAATGGCACAAGACCTCTGGGAATGACATTTACCTTTAGTTTTAAATGTGGTGTCCGACAAATGTCTCCTCCCATTTGGTTTTTGGCTCTTCACTGTGACCTTCACCGACTAAATCGATCACCAAATTTGAGAATTCACCGATCATTTCCATAAAGCGCTTGACCTGTTCTTCATCCTCGAAGACTTGTCAGTGATTTACATTGTCTGGAATGGAGGGAGGTATCGTACTTTGACATCATATCTGAGCAAGGGATTCTGTGGCAAGAAAAAATTGTTGGCTACTACGGCTAGCGAGTCGGCCATCCAATTCTTGTCCCTCGACATGAACTATATATTAAAAGGCGAGAAATTTTTTTCTACCAGGTCCTGTACCTCATTTCTATAAGCCTTGAGCCGTGGATGTTTTGTTTGGTACTGATTCCTAACTTTCCTTACCTCTAGCTCTGAGTCTCCGAAGACCTTAAGATTTTGTATGTTCATGTTCTGTGTTGTCTGTAGTCCTAGTAGCATGGCTTCATATTTGGCCACGTTATTTGTGGCTTCAAACTCCAGTTTGAAGGAGAGAGGAACTAAAAATCCTTCAGGTGAGATCAAGAGCACCCTAGCTCCATTTACTTCTCGCGAATTAGCCCCATCAAAATGCAGAGTACAAATTTTTCCCTCGTCTTTATTCATGAGCTCCTTCTGTTTTAGAGGAAAAAACTTATTTTCTTGCAAGAAATTCTCATCCTCCTTTAAAATGAGACAAGAATATTCTCTCTCCTTACCATATATCGGGGAGTTGGTCGAACCATCAGATTGGGTGATCATTTTCACGAACCTGGATTCACGTTATAGCCTCCTTTCCTGCCCATCGAACACTGGAATAGTCACGTAGGTGAGGTCCAGCTTAATTGACCCGCCAATATTAGAATCCCAGGATCCAGACACTAGCGTTCTAAATCGAGCTGAGATATCAGCTACCACGATGTCTATCACCATGCTGTTAGCTGGGATCTGGGCTAGGTTTACTACCAGGACTTTTATCATGACCAGGCACTTTACCCTCTTGGATTCAAAAGAATACAAATCTTTATAAGGTCTAGTAATCTGCAACCCAAACTGCTCCATAATAGACAATGGCAATAGATTATGTGAAGCCCCAGAATCTAGCATGCAATTGTGTAGTAATAGGTCGTGAATAACTAGAGACACATAGAATGGGGGAGTGGGTGAGTCCAACTCTTCTACATGAGATCCAAAGACTACCATGGGTCTTTCCTCTTGGATATTGAGGCTGTCAGGGAGAGGGCCTACGCTATGGGGAAACATGAATTAAGATACTTGGGTTTTATATGAAGGCTTCTTTAGGAGCTCGATCAGGGGGACTAAGATCTTGACCTTCTCTAGCTCTTTCTGTAATGAATTCTTTAAACTACTCTTTAAGGTGATCAGGTAGGTTCGGGGCTACGTAAGAGGAATTGTGGTTAGTAGGAGGATCAGAAAATAGCTTTGTGGAAGTGGACATGGTGGCCTTATGATGTACAGACTCTTCTAAAGGCATTTCCCCCTTACTGGCAGAACTAGAAGGGGTTTGTTCTCTTGGTATTGACTCTTCATCTTGTTCTTGCACTCGGGTTATCTTTCTAGAGGACCTAAGGTCATACTTCTTATGGAGCTGAGCTTGCATGAACTCCACAAAGTTCCTATAGTAATTATCAATATCCCGGTCCTCTGGGTGACTTCCTTCTCTTCGAGTTCTTCTTGCAGGGTGAGTTTCCCTTCTTCATCTTATGAATAAGAAAGAATTGATCTTCTTGACTGTTGGTGACTTCCTCAATTTTTCCTTCTATTTTCCCTTCTAAGTATGAGGAGGTTGGTTGTGATATTGTTGTTTGTTCCTTTCCCACTGCAATAACTGTAGAGGGGGATTCTGATACTAGAGATTAAACCCTCGATTATGAACCATATGGTTGGGACTAGGAGAGGAATTATTAGCCTCCAATTCAAGCTTCACCAACTTATTCAAGAGGTTCTTGATCAGCTTATTCATCTCTTCAATTTTATACTCCGGTGATTCCCTTTCTTGATTAGAGGTAGAAGCCTCCTCCCTACCCCTTCTCCTCGCCTCATGCTCTATCATTCCTTTGAATTTTCCTGTAGAAGAAAAGTTTTATTCTACCTCTAGTGCATCAGTCTGGATCTGGTCTAGGGATGTAGAATTTATTTCTCTTAAGGTGAATCCAAACTCAGGTTCAAACGCTCCTATAAAGACCACTTTGGCAGCTGCTTGAGGAGGCTTTATTTTAGCAGGTAGATTATTGTAAATATTACTGAACCTCTTTATAGATTTTGTTACATCTTAATTATGTTTCTTCTTTAGGGCATTGAACTTTGTGAGGATGTAACCATGGTTCCTCTTTTCTCCCCATTTTTGAGTGAATAAATGCTCCATTTCCTCCCAAGTGGTGACTATGTTATTAGAAAGAGATTTGAACCACTGTCAATCTTCTCCATCCAAGGATTGGATAAAAAGCCTTAGCACCACATCTAGGTGTTCTACATTGACATTTTTAGCAAAGGCGATGAAGTCCTCAATATGTTTCTGCGCAGAAGTATTGTCTTCCCCGGTGAATCGAGGCAAGAACTTTAGATGATCTTGAGGCATGTCATGAAATAATTGAGGCAAAACCAATGGGGTGTATTTTTTGAGGAGGAAGCTAGGTACAACCATGAGGGGTGGTGGTGGTAAATTCTAAGGATGATTTGGCTGTGGTACAACAGGTATATGTTGAGTGGAGGTTTGGATATTTATCTGTAATGAGTTCTAGAGTGCTGTAACTTCTTTGACTTCCTCAACCTCTAGAGTAGGATGCAAGGGAGGAAAACAAATATCAATGGATTCGGCTTCATATTTTATGTTAGAACTGGCTAAAGTAGAGGTCTCTATGGGATACTCAAGTACACGGGCTGTGGAGCCAGGGCCATAGAAATCATCTTTCTGAGATGAGGATGTTGAATCTTCTAGAGAGAATTAAGGTAAGCCAGCTTGGATGGGTTTCTTTTCTTTCCAGATTCTTTTGAATATAATATTTTCAGGATCAGATACAGAAGGGTTTCTCAGTTGGGAGGTATCTGACCGAGTGTGAGGTCTTGTGTAAGCTAGGATTGAAACTGATTTATGTTTTTATAATAGTGGAGTCACCAAGGAGGTTTTGATGATAGCAGAGTCTCCAAGGTGAGGGCTTTCCAACTCTTAACCCTTCATGCTCACCTGATTGAAGGGTGAAGATAATGTCATATCCTAGGGAAAATATTTTCTAATTCGTTCCCCGGAAACGGCGCCAAAAATATGTTGTCGCTCCTAGAGACAGTCTTGAGTTGCAGGAGACTAGTGCCTAGGAAATCTTGTGAGCGGGAGGTAATATCGGTTTTATTTATGTTCTTTGAGGGGGCATCCTGGATATAAAATTCGTGGAATTTATTTGAGCGGCAATTATAGATAACAATGGGAGTAGAGTAATAACTTCTAACTATGATTGTAAGAGGAGAATAACTTAGAATGGGCCTGTGGCCGAAATGAAGCTCAATTTGTTGCAATAGGGCTGGATATGGAACCAGTGAACATATATTTGAGATAATGTGGGTGGATGCTAAGAATAACAAGGACGGTAAGTCAGAGTGAGGTAGGCCTACTGAGATGTAAGAATCTACCCTCCAGGGACTTGAAGAAGAGAACAGTCAAGATAAGAATTATGAGACGGAAATCATGGGTTAATCCTAATTAAGGTAGCCGAATGACTAGTATATGAGTACCATGTAAGGTAAATTCATTAATTAACCATTATCAACCAACATTCTGAACACATGATAACTTGAAAGAAAATATGGAAAAATCGATTAAGAAGATTAAACCAATACACAAAAGAGGCATACATACTGCTCAAAAGCCCAGTAGGAATCCATTTTGCAACAAGTCATCATTATATTATCTTCTAAAAACAACTATTCCACATATGCATTAAGAGCTTATCCCCAACATTATAAAATGTGCTACACAAAAGATGAACTCAAAACTTCTAGAGAAATCAAAACCTTTTTAGCCAGATATTTTATTGGACAAAATATTCTTTCGTGATTTTACAGTTTCCTATCCAAATAAAAAATGAGCTGGAGGATTTTCATATTCATAACACCTTTGCCAGATGACCCCTGCGGGTAGATGTGCTGTGCTGAAGAACTTGAACATAGATTGACACTAAGTAAGCTCAGAATAATCAAGGCGGGTGGTGAAGAATCTCTTGACCTGGGCAAGGAGAAATAATTCCTTGCGTAATTCTACTACTAAGTTATGTGCCTTCATTCACGAGTCTTCTCCAATATTAAATCTGGCTTGCACTTGATCTCAGACATTTAATGGTCATAGGTGGTCAGGGGAAGCAATGTCCCTAACTATTGATCCCGGCATTGGGGAAGATCATCCTCCAATAACTTACACCAATCCCGATCGAATCTCTCCACTTCCTTTGTCATGATTTCTAAATATACCAATTATTTTACCCATGCCTCCTCTTTCTGTATCATCATAGTAACCTTCATGATGGTCCTGAAATGGTCGACCACTCCATGCATACTGAGTTCTTTAGATGGGAGTTCATTCATATACTTGATATATATCTGTGTTGTTGTTGCATTCTCTTCTCCTTCCCTACGACCGGCTGTTGAGATTCAACAAGATGATGAGCTTAGTGAAAAGAGCCGCCTTCACTAAGTGGGCCCGCAGGCTATTTTTGGTGCAACTCTATTTTTAGACTATGTCTATTTTTAGAGATGTCGATCATATTTCAGAAGTTGCATGATGCTATTTGTGGATGGTTGATCAAGTTGGAAAAATAGATGAAATTCTATTTTTATAATATTGGGCGAAGTCTATTTATAGATCGTTAATCTAAAAATAGATGCATGTCGACTATTATTAGCTCTTAATAATAATGAGACTCTAAACATCAAATTATTCTCTTGGAGCACTTTAGTTCAGTGCACAAATGTGGCACAACAGCTGACAGAAGGAATTATGCTATTCCTAAGGGTTTATTGGAGCTATTGCATGGAGGATTCAGTTAGAACTCAAGTGGCAGAGTTATGACACAGTTGGAAGAAGTAGTTTTGGAGTTACACTCAGTTGAGCTAGTTGTATATAGTCTAACTGATTGATACACCAGTGAGAGTGGAGTGAATTAATTAGTTAATTAATTCATAAATAATAACTCATTAATCAACTGAAAAATACAACAGTTAACTACAATGCATGGCAGTTTCAGTGGAGACTAGTGGAGAGATAGGTGAAAGGGCAAGATAGACTATCTGTTGTGACTATTAGTGATGCATTGATTGCATCAAACACACAGTGGAGATGCCAATGAGGATTGTGTAGTCAATCCAAGAGTAATTCGAATTCATTCAGAGCTATTTCTTCAACAGATATTGCGCAGTGGAGGCAGGCTAGTAGGTGGCAAAGATCAGTGCATGGATTTGCAAGATTGGGCTTGATTAGTGTATGATGATTGTACTGTACTAAGGGCTTGTGATAATATTTGTATTTTTGTATGAGATTTTCATATGATCTCCTTGTTACATAATATATAGCTGGGGTTTTTAGCTTCAGGCTTTCCCGGTTAAAAAATGTGTTATGTGCGATTGATAATTTTTTCTTATGCTTCACACGTGTGTGCAATTAATTTTTCCGCAAAAGATTAACAAGTGGAATAGATTAAGTATCTTGCATAAAGTTAAATAGTGTGAGATCAGGTGGATCTTGGACATATGCATGCTGAGTGCATATAATTTCTACATGGTATCAGAGCATTTTTTATTGAAGATTGCAATTGTGAAGTGAGTTTGTGGTGGTCGACAATTCGAATTTGTTACAGAAGATTCGTGGTGCAGAAATCGAGTATACATTGAAATGTCTTTCAACGGGATGAGATTGGAGTATGCACTTGATGGGAGCTTGAATTACATAGCATGGAAGGACATGATGGAGGTGGTGCTAGAGGATAATGGGCTGAAGGAGTTCATCGATAGCGATGTTCATAAGCCAGGATCTAGCGATGCTGCATTACTTGATGCATGGAAAAACAAGACTGAAAAGACGAGGAGGATTCTGTTGGAAGGTGTGAAGGACCACATTGTGTCCAGCCTTCATGGGAAAGAAACTCCATTCTTAATGTGGAAGGCTTTGACAGATTTGTTCCAAAGCAGAAGTGACCAGAGGAAATTGGCACTTAAAGACAAGCTCAGAAAAATAAAAATGGAGAAAGACAATAGTATTCCAAAATACCTCACGAAGTTTGTCCACTGCAAGGATGAACTGGGAAGTGTGGGGGTTACTATTGATGAAAAATAATTGGTGAACTTGGCTCTCCTTGGGCTTCCGAAGAGATGGCATAGATACGAAGACTCTGTCAATGGACGAGAGAAACTGCGAGGATGGGAGCGAATTTGGTCGGATCTTGTGTAGGAGGAGATAAGGCGGGGTACCAGGGATGGATCTTCATCGAAGAATGAAGATGAAGAGAATTATGCTTTGGCTACAAAAGCAAGGAAAGGGAAGGGGAAGAAAAATCCTTATAAATCCGGTGCGAAAGGCAAGAAGCAGGATTTGTCCAAAGTGAAGCGTTTTCACTTTCACGAGCATGGACATTTCGCCAGTAACTATCCACAAAAGAAGAAGAATAAGCAAGCTGCTAGATCTGCAGCTGGAGAGGCCTTAGCCTCACAATTTGAGCTGGATTTTTACTTGATTGCATGCTTGGTTTCAAGTTTCATGGGATCGGTGTGGTATCTTGACAGTGGTGCGTCTTTCCATATGATGGGAGACAAAGAGTTGTTTAGTGACTTGGAGGAGAAGGACCTCCATATGCATATAGAGATGGATGACGATGGTCGGTATAGTGCAACTAGCATTGGGACCATTACCTTTGAGAGGGAGTCCGATAATCCATTCTTGTTGAAGAATCTCATGCATGTTCCAGGTCTCAAGAAGAAATTGGTCTCAGTCGCAATGCTGGAAGATAGGGGTTATGATGTTGTTTTCAGTGAGGGAAAATCTTTCCTTTGACATAAAAAAATGGGTCAAACCAAGAAGATATGGGTTTGAATTAATAATCTCTACAAGCTGGAGGTAGATGGTTGTGGTGCAATGGTGGGTAAAGCAGAAGAAGTGGTGAGCCGCAATGAGGGCGAATTATGGCACAGGATCTTGGGCCATCTTCACCATGGCGCTTTGAAAATTTTGCAGCAAATTTCTACTGGACTTCCCAAGGGTACTCTTGCACAATCAGATCAGTGCAAAGGATGTAAAATGGGTAATTTTGTGAAGACCACCTTTCATGAGAAGGAGAACCATGCTTCGGTGATCCTGGAGAGAATTCACACAGACGTGTGTGGACCATTCTCAGTTGCTTCAATAGTGAAACACATGTATTATGTGATATTTGTTGATGAATTTTCTCATAGATGCTGGATCTTCTTCATGCAAAAGAAGAGTGAAACGTTCTCAAAGTTCTGTGAGTTCAAGGAATTGGTGGAGAAGGAGTCAGGGAAGTAGGTGAAAGCTCTACAAAGTGATAATGGTGGTGAATACATCTCTGGCAAATTCAAATACTTCTGTAGCAATGAATTAATTCGAAGAGAACTCATAGCACCTCATAACCCACAATAGAATGGGGTCACGGAGAGAAAGAATAGAACGATCGTGGGTGCTGCACAAGCGATGTTGCATGACCAGGGCCTACCGATGCACTTGTGGGTAGAAGCATGCAACACTGCGGTTTATGTGCAAAACCATTGTCCTCATAGAGTACTTGGAATGAGTACACCCGAAGAAGCTTTTACTGGTAAGAAGCCTGATATTTCTCATTTGAAGATTTTTGGCTCACCTGTTTACATTCATGTGACAAAGGATGCCAGGAAGAAGCTGGAGCTAACTGTAGAAGTTGGGATGTTTGTGGGGTACACAAAAACACCCCATAACTATCATGTGTATTTTCCAAACAGTCGGATGACTATTATGTGACAGGATATAAAATTCAATGAAGTGAAAGCCATGAAGTTGTCGCTTGAGAGGGAGCTACACTTGCATGCAGAGGAGAAACTTCTTGTTCCCAAAGATGAGCCTTTGGATGTGGATCAGCCACAGGAGGAGATTCATGGAGTCGAGGAGTCCACTCATGCAGAACCAAACATCAGACAAGGCAGGAAGCATACCACAGAAGCTGAGAGACTGAAGGTGGATGCGGCATAGAATGTAGGAGTCCATGCATCACAGCGCAGACAGAGACGGTCACCTGACCGATATACTAGATACATGGCTCTTATGAGCAAGTGTATTGTGACAGAGCCATATTCTTTTTAAGAAGCAGTGCAGGAGCCCATATGGGTAGATTCCATGGTGGAGGAGTATGAATCCATTGTCAGAAACAGTGCTTGGGAGATTTTTCCAAGGCCGGTGAGAAAATCAGTTGTAGGATCAAGATGGATCTACAAGGTAAAGAAAGCTGCTGATGGGAGCGTCGAGAAGTATAAGGCAAGATTTGTTGCCTGGGGCTTCTCACAGATTGAGGGGATTGAATATGAAGAAACCTTTGCACCTGTCGCACAGTATTCTTCCATACGGACCGTCCTTGCTCTCTCAGTGCAGATGGGTTGGCACATTCATCAGATGGATGTGAAGACTACATTCCTTAATGGGATCATTGAGGAAGAGGTGTACATTGAGTAGCCTAAAGGATTTGAGATCTTCAGCAGTGAGTCGCATGTGTGCGGACTCAAAAGAGCGCTATATGGGATGAAACAAGCACCCTGTGCTTGGTACACTCGGATCGACAACTATTTCACTGGACTTGGCTTCACCAAGAGTGAGGTGGATGAAAAAATATACCAGATTGTGGTTGAGGTTAAGCTTTTTATTATTGTAATTTATGTTGATTATTTGATACTAATAGGTGATGAGTAGTTGATACACTCATGCAAGGCTGATCTTTCAAAGGAGTTTGAGATGAAGGATTTGGGCCTCCTTCACTATTTCCTTGGATTGGAAATATGGCAACGGGAAGGTGAACTATTTGTGTCTCAAGGAAAGTATGCTCGGGAGATACTGGAGAAGTTTCACATGCAAGGCTGCAAGCCTATCGACACTCCTCTTCTAGGAAATTGGAAGAAAGAGGATGCTACATTAGCAGAGGTAGTGGATGCCACTGTTTATTGACAGTTGGTGGGTTCGCTCATGTATTTAGTCAATACAAGACTGGACATATGCTATGCGGTGAACCAGCTTTCACAAGTGATGGTTAAGCCTACCAAGCTCTTTTGGAAGGCAAGAAAGCGTGTCCTGAGATATCTCAGGGGAACATCTGAGTATGGTTTATGGTATAGACAAACGGATGAGGTGAAGTTGCATGGCTTCATAGATGCAGATTGGGGAGGAAGCCCAACAGATAGAAAGAGCACATCAGGAGGGATTTTCAGTATCGAATCTACGGTAGTTTCTTTATACAACAGGAAACAAAGATCTGTGGCACTTAGTTCAGCGGAAGCAGAATACATGGCAGCAAGTTTAGCTTGCATGTGAGGCTATCTGGATGAGGAATATTCTGGTTGGTTTGTTTAGTTCACATTTAGATCCCACGGTGATTCATTGTGATAATCAGAGTTGCATTAAACTCTCAATTAATATTGTGTTTCATGATATATCTAAACATATTGATATCCGGTATCATCATATTAGAGATTGTGTGCAGCGGAAGATCATGTTGCTTCAGTACATTCCTACAAAGGATCAGGATGCAGATATTCTAATGAAGGTGCTCACTAGGAGCAAATTCGAATACCATAGAGGCAGGATCAGGGTGAAGGATAATCCCTATCTCGTTGAGAGGGAGTGTTGAGATTCAAAAAGATGATGAGCTTAGTGAAAAGAGTCGCCTTCACTAAGTGGGACCGCAGGCTATTTTTGGCGCAAGTCTATTTTTAGACTATGTCTATTTTTAGACATGTCGATCATATTTCAGAAGTTGTAGGATGTTATTTGTGGATGGTTGATCAAGCTGGAAAAATAGATGAAATTCTGTTTTTAGAATATTGGGAGAAGTCTATTTATAGATCGTCAATCTAAAAATAGATGCATGTCGATTATTATTAGATCTTAATAATAATCAGACTCTAAGCAGCAACTTATTCTCTTGGAGCACTTCAGTTTAGTGCACAGATGTGGCACAACAGCTAACAGAAGGAATTACACTATTCCTAAGGGTTTACTGGAGCTTTTGCATGGAGGACTCAGTTAGAACTCAAGTGGCAGAGTTATGACACAGTTGGAAGAAGTAGTTATCGAGTTGTATTTAATTTAACTCAGTTAGACTCAGTTGAGCTAGTTGTATCTAGTCTAACTGATTGATACACCAGTGAGAGTGGAGTGAATTAATTAGTTAATTAATTCATAAATAATAACTCATTAATCAACTGAACAATACAACAGTTAACTACAATGCATGGCAGTTTCAGTGGAGACCACTAGAGAGATAGGTGAAAGGGCAAGATAGACTATCTGTTGTGACTATTAGTGATGCATTGATTGCATCAAACACATAGTGGAGATGCCAATGAGGATTGCGCATTCAATCCAAGAGTAATTCGAATTCATTCAGAGCTATTTCTTCAGCAGAGATTGCGCAGTGGAGGCAGGCTAGCAGGTGGCAAACATCGGTGCATGGATTTGCAAGTTTGGGCTTGATTAGTGTATGACGATTGTACTGTAGTGAGGGCTTGTGATAAGCTCTATATGTTTGTATGAGATTTTCATATGATCTCCATATTACATAATATATAGTTGGGGTTTTCATCTTCAGGATTTCCCGGTTAAAAATTGTGTTATGTGCGATTGATAATTTTTGTTTATGCTTCACATGTGTGTGCAATTATTTTTTCCACAAAAGATTAACAAGTGGAATAGATTCAATATCTTTCATAAAGTTAAATAGTGTGAGATCAGGTGGATCTTGGACATATGCATGCTAAGTGCATATAATTTCTACACCTGCCTCCAGCTGTAGCTTATAGTCTCGGATAGCATTCTTCTTGTGATTGGCCAACACGATGAGCTCCCAATGATCTTTCACCTCTGTTATGATCTCTACCCAGACTATTTTCCTAGCTTCTACTAATGACATATTCCCTTTAATCTATGCCTTCAAATCCTTGATAGAATTCTCCTATCCCTGGGCCTCCCCATGAAGGGTCTCTACCTCCTTCTAAAGGGATGAGACTGCCTTTTGGTTCTCTGAGTAAGTCGCCTTGGCCTTATCCAAGAGTCTTCGAGTGGTGCGTGTCTCATCCTTTGACATCTTTAGGTCCACCAGAGCCTTGGTTAACTATTCTGGAGCACTGTGCAGGTCCTCCAGTAGAGGTACTACACAAACATGATTATCCTGAGCTTGTTGTAGCTACGACAACTTCTCCCTTAATCCTGCGATCTCCTCATCCCTCTGAGTGAGAGCCTCAGTGAGGGTGTATTTTTACTTTTCCACTCTGGCTAGTTCCTCTATTTGGATATGTTCCAAACGAGTGTTTGCGTCTTAACTCCTGTACCTCCAAATTATTTTTTCTTAGAAGGGCCTGTACCGCTGAGTTGGGATCGACTCCCTTACCTATTATCAGCATTTTTCAGTCCTCCAGCTGTCGAACAAGAGCTTTAGCACTTTCTCTTTCCCTTTTCTGAGTGATATTCATTTGAGCCAATCTCCTTTATGATTTCTCTAGGGATATGGTATGATTTAATACTTTAGTTTGAAGCATGTCCCCAATGGACTTGTGCAAATTTAACTTATCAGGCAAGGGTATGGAAGCCAAATTCAGAATTATTTCCAGGGATTTGTACTTGTATCTCGAGGGTAAGTGATGAGAGGATGAATGTTGGACAATAAATACAAGTTGGTTTTTCTCAGGATCTATGGCTGAGGTAAGCCTACTATGATTCTTGTCTACGAACTGAAATAATTCTGCTCTCAGTTTCTCCCTTGCAGATTGATTCTTGGCCTCAATCTGATCCCTTGTTTATTCTTTACCCAATGTGACAGCTTGTGAAAGTTATGAAGGTGCCGAAGAAGAAGTGGAATCATAGGAGAGTTGAAATCTTGGCCTGTCTTTTTCATGACCCATGAGCATTGAGGCCTCATCGTCGGGAATCTCAATGCCCTGATGCTCAGGGCCTTAGGTGCTCTGTCTCTTGCTGAGGCAACCTTCTTCCTCCTCGTCCGTGAATCCTTAGTTAGTCTAGGGATTTTCCTGTTTCAGCACCTCTACATCACCGAGTACACTGCCTTCTTTTCCTTCGGTGGCTAAGGATTCGGCCTCCATTTATGTATCCAAAGGCCATGAATCACAATTATCTTTCCATTCAATAAGAGGCCTAGGTTCATGCTCATATGTTGTGGACTTAATATTATTCTTCCTACGTGATAAATCCTTTAGGATCATAGTGCCAAGCATCTCCCCGCAGGAAATTCATCTTCCGCAACATCCCTTCCACAGAGGAGCCTTGAATTGACAGTGAAAGTGCCTCTAGTATTTGGGAGCCTAAAGATATATCCCTTTTTCGCGAGCACGAAGTGGGCTTGATCGACACTTAGGGACTTGGAGGATGAACTCAAGGGAGAAAATCCTCATTTACAGGAACACTGGAAAGTGGTAAGGAGGCACTTCAGCACCATAGACCCTAATCTCAGTGTGATATTCAAACAAGTACCAATCTCCAGTACAATCTGTTTCACTGAACTGGAGCCACTCCTTTTTCTCAGAAAATATTCTGGGCAGGGGGTTGTCATGTATGATTGTATAGTCCCTGGACATGAAATCCGTGATGAATTTGACGTACCCCTTCCCATTTGAATGCAGGATAACTTCCGAAGTCCATTCAAAAATAGATTTGGGTTCAACGTTTCTCATGGAGAACCTGTTCAGGCCTAAACCATCGAACTTGTCCGCATGCTAAAAAAAAAAAGTAGAAAACTAGGGAGTAGTATAGTAAAGAACAAAAGGATGACATACCTTGGAACTGGGATTTCATAGCCAAGGCCAGGAAGGTGGGGATATCTATTAGAGTCCCTGATTACATCATGAGCCAAAGACCCCCTAAACCTGCTTTAGTCACCCTATCGGCATTTTCTAACCACATGATTTTCGAGATGAATGCTAGAATAGGCTGTATGGTATCACAGAATAAGGAAAGTGCAATAGCCTCTGTGGGAGGGAGATTAGATAGGTGCGAATCAGAAATGAGTTTGAGGAAACTACTCTGCTTCTCCAAGGGTAGATTCGAGAAGTGGAAGGAGAGAGTGACTTCGGTGAAATTGACGCTGCCTTGGGCAGAGGGATAACATAGGGATTTTATAATGATATGAGGATTAATTTTGAGAATATTGACCCCCCGAACGGAGAGGAAAATGTCCTTCTTCTCGATGTAGGCATCGGAAAGCCAGGCAATAAACTTCGAGAATAGATGGATTGTTGGGGAAATTTGGTAATAGAGCCCTGAATCAATGACTTTGAACACATATTCCCCTCGTCGTTGAAATTATAGGAGCTCAGCCTTAGTATGGGCCACATTGAAAGGGTAAACAGGGTTGGAGAGCTAAGAGTTGTCATCTGTGAGTGATTCAGGGCCAGGAGCACTCCTAACCTCATGAGCTTGCAGTGTTTTGGGGGCGGTGCATTTCATTTTTTCCATATCATTTCGAACAAACAGTAAACGGGAAATAATGAAAGGGACACAACCAAATACTTGAGGTAGTAGGGAAAGCGACGCGAGGGTGAAAGGCAGCCAATACTTGTGATTTTACCCAGACACCTGATAGAGTGAAACATTGGTAAGTGACCAGAAATTCAAACAGATGAGAGTAAAAATCACTGTGGAAATAGGGATTTTACTGGGTAATAGTGAAGGACGACAATTGTAGGGCTGGCGTCATGAGGATGTTGGCAGAGAGGCACGTGGCACACGGTGGTTGGTCGACAGTGGGCGGGTAGTTGAGGGACCACGTGCTAGACATAGGATTACTGGCCTTCATACCCCAAATGAAATTAACTTACCTTTGAGCATACCTACACCAGATGTGTGTAGGTGGGGCCCTCCGGTTTTCGAGGCGTTGAACGCTGATATCCATCTCCCGTCTTCCCCCACCGGAACTGCTTTGATTGGTCGCGAGGGGAGCTGACGTAATCTCCTCTGGAGGGCTAGTCTCAGCAACCCTCGCTCCCTCGAATGTCATCAGAATTGGATTTAGATAGCCATCCTTGGTGGGTGGTGCCATAGATGCCGCGGGCTGCATTGTGTATCTGGGGAGGTGCAATCGCGGAGGCACATTTGTACTATTAATGGCTGAAAGAGCTACATCGCCTACCTTTAGTCTCCCACTTTTCCCTTTTGTATTCCTTCATTAGATAGCTCTTCGCGCTATATTTTTCCTCATGGAAGTCACAAGCCAACATAGGCCATGATGGAGGAGTGGATGTGTGCCAATATTGCATAGGTGCATTTTTTGTTTGTATGACAGTAGGAGTAAGGTGCACCTCACATGCCCTGCTGATATGACCAAGGCCCTTGATTCCTCATATGATTTATGATACAGAGTTGCTTGGGTCCTCCTTCGCCGACTTGATATACAACTTTGATCCCAGGTAAGGAGGGACACTTAATTGTGGCATGATTCTTTTCAGGTACTAAGAAAACCTCTATGACATTTAGTGGACATTCATTTCAAGGGTATTTTCTGGTACATCTAGGGAAGAAGATAGCGAAGTCCCTCTCTGCTTCCTCTTACTTCCTCTTAATCTTCATTGTGTCCATTTGCAAAGGAAAGTTTTGTAGCATCTCACTTTTGAAGTCCTCCAACATATTTCCAATATCATGCTTGATGGAGGTGGAAGAGGAAATGGTGTTGGTTATGCTTTGGATAGTTCTACCTTTCTTCATAGCTTCCCTAGAGTGGTTTATAAATAAAATTTTTATTTCCTCATAAGGGAGCTGGTAGATACCTCCTCAAGATAGCATAGTGAAGGTTTATATCACCTCTTCCCTGATCCCTTCGAGAAGTATCAATTTAAGTGATCTGGGATCCAGGGTGCAGTTGGCTCTTTTATAGTTTAGTTGAAACCTTTCTTCATAATCCTCCAGAGATTCATCAGGTCCCAAAGTCATCCTAAATGTCTCCAATTTGGTTTCTTTGGATTTTCTGTAGTCTCTATATTTTTTGTTGAAAGACTCTTGCATATGTGCCTAGGTAGTGATGTTGTTTCCAGGAAAACCCATGAGCCAGCACAAGGATGCATCCTTTAGGGTGGATGGGAATAGTTTTAGCTTTTGGCCATCTGAGGCATACTCACAGGTTATGCAGAAAACAACAAACTCGAACATGAATGTGTTATGATCCTCAAAAGTAAGGCCATGGAAATGTGGAAGGGCTCAGGCAGTAATATTCTTCATTCTAGTTTCTCCATTTGTTTCCCTAATGGGAAAGACTCCTTGGGTCCTAGTTTTAACCATAACTTGAATTGGTGAAGCAGTTTCCTCATGTGAAGAAATTTCCTCTTCTTATCCAATATGTTCTTCAAAGTTTTCAAGTGACTCACCTTTGGTGTGTTCAACCTCATAGTCATTGAATAAGAGTGAAGGGTGACTATGTGGGGATGTGGGGGTTTTTGGCAAGAATGTGCCTTGGTTATCCCTACTCCTACGAGGCATGAAGGTTAATTTTTTTTGTATTTTACACTATTTTGGAACTAAATTTAAAATAAAAGCATAAACTAATGGTAAATAAGAATCAAAACATCTAGTTCGACATCTCCTCGGAAATGGCGCCAAAAAATGGTGAGCCCTAGTATTGCACCAAGAGTGTTGCAACTCCTAGAGGCTACTCAACTTTACTTTATCGACCTGGGGTTTGTAAAAACTTTGAGGTGACAGTGCTATATGCACAACAGATGATTTCTACTGATGCCATCCTCTTCTCAGTTCTACAATGAGGTGTTACTGCTAGGGTTACTTCTAGGAAAGGAAGCCTGTCACACTTCTGAATGAAATATAAGACTGGAAATACATCATTTCCATTGCTCTATCAACTGGAAAGAAGCTACTCTAGATCATAATCACTCATCTAGATATCTACAAGAGAGAGAACTCCACACCCAGGCTAATGTAAGGAAGGAAATTAAACTAAGTGGCATTCATAATTTGAATTGTTGAATTGAAATTGTGGAAAGGGAAACTAATATAGGCACACATGCTGAGCCAAATGACTAATTTAATTATATTTATTTTATGCTTAACTACTGTGCTTAACAATGCATCTATAAATGAGCTGATTATACTTATAAATGACTCTGTTTTGCAGCAAGAGAAGGAGGCGCTGAGGTGACCTAAGAGGGTCCCTGACTCAAGGTTTTAGAGATAAAGGTGTATTGGAGGTTGTGCCAGGCTTAGATAAGGTGAAAGAGAGTTTTTTGGATTAAGGAGTGAGTGGTTGGCGCTATTATAGGATTTCTTATAGTGCTTCAAGATGTCCTAAAATGCTACAGGAGACAAGAGAGGGTAGTTTGAGGCTAGAAATGGTGACAAAAGGGGTATGAGAGGTGGCATGAAGGTGGATATAGGTGGATGAAGGGTATGCAACCCCTTGGTAAAGATTATAACTCTTCACAGAGCCCATCTTGCACCCCCAAGTTGGCTCTTGGTGATGTAGTGTGTTATCACTTAAAATTTTTCAAAACATCATTATGACAAGATTACTTATGATCATGGGCCAAAATAGGGTCTTAAGAGTCATTTCTTGATTTTTACCATGGGAAGTATTAAATTTTTAAGTTTGAGCCTACCCTAGTGTTTAAATAAACTCATTTTTAAGGTCTTTCATGTCAAGTCTTTCATCATTTTAGGATTCATTTCATTTCCCAATGTTTTTTAATCAAAACTGCCTAATTAGCCAAGAAAACACAGTTTTGTAACGCCACCCATTGAAAAAAGTCACTTTGCGCTACGAAAGCGCTGATAGTTTCGTAGCACAAACAACAAAAATTACACTACAGCTGCTATGAAAACGCGGTTTTGTAACTATCTTGTTAGTTGAGTTGGAAAATGTTAGAAACTGTTGGGAAAGGGTAGGATAGTGGCATGTTGAGTCATGTAATGATGAAATCAAAGTACACACCCACGTTTGCAGTCATCATGGTTAGTTTAGGCATGAGTGACTCATCATTTTCAGTTATGAAAGGACATTTGAAATTCAAATTCTTTCCTAATTATTATTTCTCATTATCTTTTGCCTTCATTCGTAATGTCTGAGCTCTGAGTGTCAAGACAAACCCGTGGCTGGTTCTTACAAAGGTTTATTATATCCTTTAAAGTGAGGCTGATACATCCATATCAATTGAGGCTGAAATATTTATTCAAGCGAGGCTGACAGGTTCTCTAAAAAATAAGGTAGAAGAAAGAAAAATACACAGAGGAGGACAGTGCTTAAGGCATGAACCTGAAGATATGAAGGCAATAACTGAAGACCCAATAGTGATGGAAGCAATTAGAAGATCAGGTTGCCTACAGTTTTGTGAGAAGTTTTAGGGTTGTCACACACAGGTTTCCAAGCAATTTGCTATGAATTTCAATGGAACATCCACTAAAGTCGGGATGCTAAGTGTATCTATCACACCAGAGGTCATTGCTGTCATTATAGAGATACCAAGAGGTCAAGAAACCTGGTTCAAAGGGTTCAAATTTGATATGGAGTAGTGTAAAGAGTTCATGAAACCTAAGCACATAGACATGGATCTTAAAAATGTTATCCCTAGAAGCTGCATCAAAGATAATTATTCAAAAATTTTGCTCAACATTCAGAAATATTTTACCTATGAAGGTAGATATCACAAGGTTTATTCATATCATTTCAAATTTATTCTACACTTCATTGGTAAGATTTCGCTTGATTTACCTTTTTATCTACATAGAAGTCTTGCAAAGATGGCTGATAAGGTGCAAGCAAAGTATGAAGGGAGTGAAACATCCTTATTTCATCATGGATTAATGAAATTATTAATTTTAGATGAACTTCAAAAGATAGGAAGAGATTGGTCATCATTCTTTTTTATAAATGGTTTTGAGTTGAAAACCCTAACTCCTGCAAGAAACCATAAAGCTAAAGGAGTTCCATCACCACCACTAGCAGAACCAAGCCAAATTATGGTTGCAAAAAAATAAATAAACTGCAAGAGTGAAGCCAAGTAAGAAAACTAAAAGAAGGCCAGAGCAAATGAAAATTCTTGATACACCAACTCTCCCACCTGAAAAACAGAGATCAAAGGTTGTCAAATATGCAAGACAGGAACAAGATGTCAGAAAAAAGGGACCAAAATAATAACTAAAAGCCAAGTAGTGGTTTTGAAAGGAAAGACAGTTGCTACAGAAGACAACCCAGTAACAAAGGGGAATCTGGAGGATATTCTCCATGCCATTGACATAGAGGAAACACCTATTGTCCAAGCCGAGTTCATTGGGGAAGATGAGCATAAGTTGAAAAAGGCTAAGTCTTAAAAGAGGCTAGAGTTTGAGGGGGAAGACGCAGGTTTCATTTTTCAAGCAAGAAAGCCTATGACAAGGCATGCTAGGAAATTAATGGAAGGCAACAAAGAAGTTCAAAACTCCACTGAGACTACTAAATCTCCTAAAGAAATTGTTGATATTCATCACCCACAGTGAAGGATACAATCAAAAAATTAAAAAGGGGAAAAGAGAAAGTAATAGAGAAAATAGATTTTCAGTGCCTTGAGGAAAAGTTAAAGTTGGAAAATCAGGAAATTTCTGTCATGAAAAAGAAAGCTAGAAAACACAGTGTCGAGAAAGTACAGTATAAAAGAATGAAGGCAATGTGGGAAGGACAAGTTGATTCTATTTCTGAAACTTTAAATAATACAGAGAAATTTTTCAAATGGACAGTTCCAACAATAAAAGAAGCTAAGTTTGTCAGAATAATAAACACTCATATGAGAGATACTAACAGAAGACTTAAAGATCAGGTGAAGGATTTGGAGTAGCAACTAGAGTTAATTCATGATGAGTTACAAAGCAGAGGCATTAAAATGACAGTCATAGAAGAACAAATAGGCCAACCAAGTGAAAATGAAGAAGGAATGCCTCAAGGAAGCTAGAATGAAGTGGGTTTACAGTTGGTATGGTTTTTAGATGATGAAGACAGGTATATTTTGAGTTTTTGGGGAAAACTGTAGTTTTCACTTGGAATATTTATAAAAAATCTGGATACTCGACAGTTTCGTAGCGCATTCAATGTAAAAAAGTAGAAAAGCGCTAAGAAACTGCTGTAGCTGCCTTTTTTTTTCCTTTTATCAGTATGTAAGGAGTTAAAGGGTGAGTCAAGAGCTTTCATTGCTATGAAAAAGGTGTTGAAGGGTAATTAAAAGAATGCAGGAGGAAGGAGTCAAAGTTTTGAAGAATAAAGGTTTGAAATAGTGAAATACATTACAACTTTTTGAAAGGTTTCTGAAGCGGTTTTGGACAACTGGAGGCTAGGGAAGAGTGATGGGACATGTTAAGATAATCTCCAATAGCCAATGACCATGAAATGAAGATTAAATGATGGTCAGAATGTTCAAAGAAGGAAACAGATCCTATGCCTAAAAAACAGGGTATGGTTTCCTGCTTTTGTGAAGGTCAGCAAAGTGGTCATGAAGAACTGAATATCATTATCCAAATTTTACTATGTGATGATACACTTGTCAGTAATTTAATTTCAAATAGATAAGGTTGCTATAGATAGTGATAAGGAGTTTGAGTCCTTTTTGAAATAGGACTGTTAAGTAGGATAGGTGTATTTTTGTAAAAAATTCCATGCTTTATGGTTATGCAAGGTGTCAGTGGACAAAAATTAAATGTATCTAGCCTAGAAGCTGATCATCTCATGTTGTAAGATTTCTATTAAAGGCCAAGAGGTCGAATTAGTCAAGTGTTGGACATTTTTGGCAAAAACTGAGCTTGTTGTGAATTAACTATTTCAGCTAATACACAGATCTTCTACTTGACCAACTTGAGATTCTTAAGGGGTTTTTAGTGTTTTCCTATTCTATTTGTATTTCTTATATATCTCAATTGCAGTGGTGTTCATATATATTACTCAGAATTCATCTCTAAGGAATGGAAAGTCCCCACAACCATAAAGCAGTTGCGAGGATTTCTCGGGTTAACAGGGTATTATTGCAAGTTTATTAAGAATTACGGGAGAATAGCAGCACCTATAACAACCTTATTGAAGAAAGATGAATTTTCATGGACTCCTGAAGAAACTAAGGCCTTTGAACATCTTAAAGAGGCAATGTGCCTAGCACCAGTTTTAGCTACGCTAGACTTCACGAAAACATTTATTGTGGAATGTGATGCCTCAGGAAATGGAATTGGTGTTGTTTTAATGCAATAAGAAAGACCCATTTATTTTTGAAAGTCATCCAATCAAAGGAAAGTATTTACATAAATTTATTTATGAGAAGGAAATGTTAGCAATACTACATGCACTAAATAAATGGTGACCTTACCTAGTGGGAAGACACTTCTAGGTAAAAACTGATCGTGGTAGTCTTAAACACTTTTTGGAACAAAGATTATCTTTAGAAAAGTATCAAAAATTAGTCACAAAGATGTTAGGTTATAACTTTGAAATAATATACAAAAAAGGGAAGCTAAATGTTGTTGCAGATGCACTCTCAAAAAATGGTGTTTCTTTTTGTATTCTCATACTGTACTATCATTTCCTCTGTAAAAATTGACCAAGTGACAATTTTTTTACGAGAGAAAAGCCATCGATACCATGGAAATGTATTTTTTTCTAAATGTAAAGTTTCAATGCGTACCTTTTGTGTGTTTTTCACATTATTGAGATCAAAATATTGCTCCATTTGTAGTATCCATGTTACGGGATCCTTGCCATCAAAATTCTTCATATCCATCTTTGGAATATGGTGGTTCTTCAATCCAACATTAGAGTTTATGAAATCACGATTAACATTTATTTTGTTCTCATCATGAGTTTCCTCTACTATCTTTTCGCCATTAGGAAACATTTCTTGTATCAATTTTGTCAAAATTTCCATGTCTTCTTTTAGATCATTCTTTATGTTTTCCATGTTGTCTTTCATTTTTTATTCCATGTCATCCATCTTAGCTTCCATGCCATCCATCTTAGCTTCCACACCTTTATTCAAATCATCCATATTATTCTTCAAACCATCCATCTTCGCTTCCACGCCTTTCTTGAAAACTTCCATTTCAGTTTTTGTTGCTTTTTGCGAGAGTGGAATTTGGTGCACTTTCTCTTGTAATTTTGATAGATCATGTTGCAATTCTTCATCTTCATGAGTCATAGTAGATTACTCTAAGGGCTTAGTGGGTGTTCCATTATTTTTAGGAGGCGTTTTAGAACCCAATACTGATATCTATGCTCAATAGGCCTTCGAAATCACTTAAAACTGATTTTCGAAACAAGACTTATGCAATTTGAAAAAACAATACACACCTTTTTCTTGATTTTGAGGAGCTTGATATTGAAAATGAATTATCTCTGCAATTTCAGATCTTCAATATATGAAATTTGGCCCTGAATTAGCCCTCTGAATCTTCTTTCAAATGCCATAGGTATGTCCTGATTTGGATTCTTGAAGTCAAATTTATGCCCAATCTCCTACGATGACCTAATTATGGATTGGTTCAGTAGAGCGAACTTGTACGAATTGCCACGTGTTACTGTTTCCTCCTTTGACTCTGTAATTGATGCATAAGAAACTAAATTATGTGTAATTATGGCCACTTTTTACATAATTCCAATCCAATGCTCAGTGAGAGAGTTATGACTATTTTCCAACGATCACCTCTTTGATATTAAATTGGGCAGCATGAAAAATCCCTAACTTCCACAGACCCTATCTCTGAAAATATTGAGAATCAAGCTTGAAATATTTCCATGATGTTCCTTAGGATTGCGGATCCACTCTGTAAAAATTTCAGCGAAAGATCCATGATGACCTGTTTGGAGCAACGAAACCCTGGAATCCAAAGCTCTGATACCAAATGTTATGAAACCAGCTCCAAAAATAGAAGAAAAGAGAGATCAACGCCTTAGAAATAAGCCACTATGAGGGGGAAACCCCCAATAAATTACATAAATGAACAATTCTTGGATTATTCAAATGACCAAAACCTCCTTTCTATATATAGGTGTCCATGGGGCCACAATGTAATCCTAGCCGACCTAACAATAATAATGTAAGGGCACAATAATAACAATATGGGGGTTACAAGGGTACAACAATAATAATAAGGGGGTTACACTAGCAACAATAAGGGACTATACTAGTAATATAGGGACCTAGCATTAGTACTATTTTCAAAGTAATTAATAGTGTGACTAATGTTGTGTCTCATTTTATATGCACCACCTATGATTGATGAGTTACATTGTCTATATTTTAATTTTGAGCGGCTTGAAGATTAGTTGTTTGTTTGATTTAATATTAAGTAAGCTTTGAATTAGTCAGGTTATGATCCAAATAAGGTAGTGATTAAGGTTAAAAAGAATAAGGATTTAGTTTCATTGGAAATAGTTTGAATAATAATTCTATACTTAAAAAATAAATTTATTTTATCACTCTAGTTTAGGTTAGATGCTCTAATCTCGTGTTACATGTGTTTTTTCCTCTAATTCTTATGACCTTAGATTGATAATTTAATTTTGGAATTATAACTCATATAATTTCCCTAACATTTATTGGCGTCGATGTAGGGAGGTGCTAAAGGGATTGGAGCATAGTTTCTTTCACATATTTTTTTATGTGATCTTAATTCTAGGGAAATCAGAGGGCAGAGAGTATACGGTAAGACGTGAGTGAAGAGCTACGCATCCACTATAGTTGGGTTTCTCTAAAGTTTGGTTTTCCAAATAAGCAATGATTTCAAGTTTGGTGATTTTTATTGCAATTAGTAGTTTGTATTCATTTAGATTAAAATTCCAAGCTTTTTCAAGGTAAAATATTTTGGGGTGTTGTAAGAACCCCTTGGTACTAATCCTTGTTGCAAGATAGGGATCATCAAACAACAAGAGAAATTCAAGAATGATTGCTAGATTGAAGAATGTCCCTCAAGGCACTTTCTCAAATCCTAGTAGTAGCTGGGGTATCTGCCTCTTAGGAAGAGTTCATCCTGACTGCATTCAAGAAAATATCTATCTCTCCATGACCAGAAAAAGATTTGAAACTCTCCCTTGATTCCTCTTGCCCTTTTACCTAGGAGATCAAGAAATAATGTACGAAATATGATCAGGATCATCCAACTGAACCTGATATCGAAAAAATTTCACGATGCCCAGCAACAAGCCTTGTATGCATTCCAGAGACCAATTACCCAAGTTTATCTGGAACGATCAAGGAGGACTTTCAGAGTGCTTCAGAAGAAGAACTGAGCCAATACCATGAGGATTACATCAAGAATTGGTTTCAGATCACAATCCAGTCAAAGTAACACTCTCATATTCAAATAATATTTGCAACACATCTTTCAAAACTATTTATTTTTCATGCTCGTGTACCTTTTAAAGTTTATATGTTAAATCTAGGCATGAATATATATTTGTACCTGATCCACACATCGCTTCATTGGAAGTTCTCTTTCACTTGAAGGAGGACATATTTTCTCCAGTGTAGTGTGAAATTTAGTATTGTAATAAATAAATAAATGAAAATAGTGAAGAGAAAAATAAGTCCTTTTGTGAAAACCATCTTGTCTGGCACAACTCGGTAGGTACTTTTCTTGAAAACCAAGTAATTTGCAGGCAAGGTTCCCAATAAATTTTGTAAATTTTTATGAGTTCTTCAAATCATGTATCTTTCAAGTAATTATTTTTGTACACAATTTGGTTGATGTGGGATTCCTTAAGGCCCACCTGCCAAGAAGCCTTGTCCCATCGACATCAACACATTACCTGGGATCAAGGTTAGGGTTAAATAAGGTATCTAGGAGCCTTCATGCCTTAATGTTAGGTATCCTTGTCATCTACTAAGGAAATACATCAATGTTTCTTGGTGGATGAATTCTTCAGTCCATTCGACTTCGACAAATCCTTTCATGGCTAGAGCTATGTACCTAGTGCCTTGATTCCCATTGACATCAAAGGTGGGATATCTTGAATTGGTTAATGACCCTCCTTAATGGTCAGAAATCCAATGATTCTTGCTTATGTTTTACATCGAAACCATTTATTTACATATGCAATATTTCACATGGGCGTGTAACGATTGAATACTATATGGTTTTTTGATCTCAACACAGATTTGCAACAGTTTGGATTTTTTCCTCAGTTTTTTGGGGACATACAACTCCTCAATAATGGGGGAGAAGGGTACCTTCAGTTCATCCTTCATCTCTTTAGCTCATCCTTCAGACTTCTTTAATAGATTAGATCAACAATCACATTAGCTCCAACCAGGCCATCCTCCACTTCATTTTGCAACACCAAGCACATCAACAACAAAGGTAAAATTTTAGGTAAATTTAGCTTATGATTATCCAATTCATTAGAAGGTTAAATAATCTTAATGATTCACCACTTCTCATTCCATTCATTTCATATCTCATAAACCATTATCCTTCTATTTCCTTCCATTCATTATGCATATACTCTCATTACAATACCATGTTAAAAGAAAAAACCTTATAGTACATTAATAAAAGAAGTTTCTATAGTGTCTTCTCCCCCATGATAAAAAGCATTCTATTCATGGGATGAATTAATTACTGCCATGAAATGATAAAGGAAACCACCTATAGACATTGGCCTTACAATGACAGAGTATGTAAGCACCCGCCTATCATCTTCGTCGCCACCAAATTTCATGCATCATCTTTTCCTCATCCATCCCTTTCTTGTCCTCGATTTGCATTTCTCTAAAGAATCAGTATGATATTTTAAATGTGAAGAGTGTTGCTCCAAAAGAACCAAAAACTCCAAATATTTAAGAGTGCTTCTCCATAAAAAACTGAAACCTCTAAGTATTCATGTAGTGTTGCTCCACTAGAACCAACACCTTCAAATATTCAAGCAATGTTAAGAATTTGTTAATGAGAAATGGATTTATTTGCATGAGAACATGAAAATCCTTAGGCATGGGGGGATGTTCAGCCTCGAATATGTAATTTTCCACCGTATAACACCACTATCCATAACCTAAATTATGACATTTTTAACTCATTCCGTACCATAATTCCATGACTTGTCGCCAATTCATGTCTTACGCCTTGTGGTTGATTATCATTAGTTTTCTTATATTTTATATGATTAGAGATGATTTATTCATGATTTTTAAGGGAATTTTTTCTAAGTTCATTTGTTGCAAGGTTCCATTTCCAAAATTATTCACAAACGAATTAAACTAGTCACTACAGGTTCAGTACAGAATACATTCCTGTAGGTTAAAATATAAAATTTTTGGATAAAATGTGGATGAATCTTGAAATTATTCCACACAAGTTTTTTTAAGAGTACCCTCATTCAGGTAACCTAAAAAGTGTTTCGAAAAATTCAACATTATGAGGAAGTTATGGTCATGGGAATATTCCAGCACAATCTTAAGTACATAATAGGGGTCAAATTAGGATTTCTCTTCGGCCACATCCACAGTTTGGATAAGTTTCTTTACGCTAAACATGGAAACAATTCCTACATCCATGCAATGATCAAGATGAAACCAACCATCACCCAATCGAAGGCTCTCCAGATGATTTCGTTCGGCCTCATTTAGCATGCTGTTGCATTTTATTTTTATAGTCAAATAGTTATGTTTTGTTTTCATCGACAACTTTGTATAAAGCCGATGCTTTTCATGTACGCTGAAGGGGAACGAGAAGATATTATTTCTGTGAGAAGTTCTATATCAGACAACATCGGCATATGACATTGGAAATGATTTTTGAAACTTAATACAAAAATTTATTCAACAATCATTTCTGTAAGTATTATGGTGTCTGTTGATTTATAAATAGCATTGAGTTGGTTTAAGCTTGCTCCAGGAGTGGAAAGGGCCCACCACTACCTTGAAGAAATTTTTTTTAATTCATTTCAATCATAGGAATTAGATTTGCAGAGTGAATTTTGTTTTGAACATTTATTATATCTTTGAATGCTTTCATTTTTGCACTCAATGCTCTTAGTCTGTTTTGTAATTTGAAGTTGAACGCTATAGAATTCATTACTTAGTCATCAAACAATCAGCAAGGATTGCACTGAGAAATGATGTGTGATATATAAATGATTCTTTAGGTATGGTTTCATAACATGGAACCATGAAGAAGAAAGTGTTAATTCGGAAACATACAGGGGTTAATCATCATGTTACAAGAGTAGAAATGAATTTATTATGCTATGTTTATTTTTGGCATACATTACCAAATTTTGCAGCATTATGATTATGTGAAAATTGCTCAGGAAAATAGAAAAACAAATGTTGGTTGTGAATTGAGTATGTTAAAGTTAGCATGATTAGAATAGGATTGGATTTTTGTTACAATTGAAAGCTGATAGGAATCGATATTTCTTAAGTTTAATCATTTTAGTTATAAGATTGAATTTTTGAGTTCGGTACATAATAAAATTAATTTAAAGAGAGTTTCATTTCATTTTTATGCTTGTTGATTTCTCATGTCTCGGGAATTAGATTAGTTAAAATTTTGTTTGAATTGTTTATTTCCTTAGCTTGACATTGTTTGAAGTGATTGAAGGTTAGTTTCCTTTTGAATTAGTTTCAATTGATTTTAAGTAGATCTTATCATTGATTTGAGCGAGAGTAGATAATAAAATGATTTGTTTTGAGTTGTAGAGTTTAATTCAAGTTTTTTTAAGTTTCGAATCAGAGTGACTAAGTTATGATAAAGTATGTGTTAGGTCATGAGTTTGTTTGAACAATGATTAGTATTTTTTTCATAGTAATTAATAGTGTGACTAAAGTTGTGACTCATTCTATATGAACCACCTATGATTGATGAGTTACATTGTCTATATTTTAATTTTGAGTAGCTTGAAGATTAGTTGTTTGTTTGATTTACTATTAAGTAAGCTTTGAATTAGTGAGGTTATGATACAAATAAGGTAGTAATTAAGGTTCAAATAGAATAAGGATTTAGTTTCATTGGAAATAATTTGAATAATAATTCTTTACTTAAAAAATAAATTGATTTTGTTACTCTAGTTTAGGTTAGATGATCTAATCTTGCGTTACCTATGTTTTTGCCTCTAAGTCTTATGACCTCGGATTGATAATTTAATGTTGGAATTATAACTCATATAATTTCCCCAACATTTTTTGGTGTCGTTGTCGGGAGGTGCTAAAGGGATTGGAGCATATTTTCTTTCACACATTTTTTTATGTGATCTTAGTTGTAGGGAAATCAGAGGTTGAAGAGTATACGGTAAGACGTGAGTGAAGAGATACGCATCCACTATAGTGGGGTTGCTCCAAATTTTGGTTGTCCAAATAAGCGAGGATTTCAAGTTTGGTGAGTTTTATTGCAATTAGTAGTTTTTATCCATTTAGATTCAAATTCCAAGCTCTTTCAAGGTAAAATATTTTTGGGGAGTTGTAAGAACCCCTTGGTACTAATACTTGTTGTGAGATAGGGATCATCAACCAAGAGGAGAAATTCAAGAATGATTGCGAGCTTGAAGAATGTCTCTTGAAGCACTTTCTGAAATCCTAGTAGTAGTTAGGGTATCTTCCTCTTAGGCAGAGTTCATCCTGACTGCATTCAAGAAAATATATATCTCTCCATGACCAGAAAAAAATTTGGAACTCTCCATTGATTCCTCTGGCCTATTTACCTAGGAGATCAAGCAATCATGTACGAAATATGATGGGGATCATCCACCTGAACTAGATATCGAAGAAATTTCACCATGCCTAGCAAAAGGCCCTGTATGCATTCCAGAGAACAATTAGCCAAGTTTCCTGGAACGAACGAGGAGGACTTTCAGAGTGGTTCAGAAGAAGAAATGAGCCAATACCATGATGATTAAATCAAGCATTGGTTTCAGATCACAATCCAGTCAAAGTACCACTCTCATCTTCAAATAATATTTGCATCACATCTTTCAAAACTGTTGATTTTTCATGCTCATGTACTTTTTAAAGTTTATATGTTAAATCTAGGCATGAATATATATTTGTACATGATCCACACATCGCTTCATTGGAAGTTCTCTTTCACTTGAAGGTGGACGTATTTTATCTAGTGTAGTGTGGAATTTAGTATTGTAATAAATAAATAAATGAAAATAGTGAAGAGAAAAATAAGTCCTTTTGTGAAAACCAACTTGTCTGGCGCAACTCGGTAGGTACTTTGTTTGAAAACCAGGTAATTGGTAGGCAAGGTTCCCAATAAATTTTGTAAATTTGTATGAGTTCTTCAAATCATGTATCTTTCAACTCATTATTTTTGTACTCAATTTGGTTGATGTGGGATTCCTTAAGGCCCACCTGCCAACAAGCCTTGTCCCATCGGCATCAACACATTATCTGGGATCAAGGTTAGGGTTAAATAAGGTACCTGGGAGCCTTCATGCCTTAATGGCAGGTATCCTTGTCATCCACTAAGGAAATACATCAATGCTTCTTGGTGGATGAACTCTTCAGTCCATTCGACTTTGACAAATCCTTTCATGGCTAGTATAATGTACCTAGAGCCTTGATTCCCATTGACATCAAAGGTGGGATATCTTGCATTAACAACCCTCCTTAACGGTCAGAAATACAATGATTATTGCTTATGTTTGACATTGAGACCATTTGTTGACATATGAAATATTTCACATGGGTGTGTAGCGGTTGAATACTATATGGTTTTTTGATCTCAACACATATTTGTAGTAGTTTGGATTCTTGTATCCGCATTTCCATTGTCATTTGCAACAACAATCACATTTCCTTAGTTTTTTGGGGACATACAAATCCCCAAGAATGGGGGAGATGGGGACCTTCAATTCATCCTTCATCTCGTTAGCTCATCCTTCAACCCTCTTCAGTAGATCAGATCAACAGTCAGATCAAATCCAGCCAGTCCATCCTACACTTCATTTTGCAACACCGAGCACATCAACAACAAAGGTAACATTTGAGGTAAATTTAGATTATGATTCTCCAATTCATTAGAAAGTTAAATAATCTTATTGCTTCACCAATTCTCATTCCATGCATTTCATATTTCATAAAACATTATCCTTCTATTTCCTTCCATTAATTATGCATATACTCTCATTACAAGACCATGTTAAAAGAAAAAACCTTATAGTGCATTAATAAAAAAAGTTTATGTAGTGTAATAAAAAACGTTTATGTAGTGTCCTCCCCCAATGATAACAAGAATTATATTCATAGGATGAAGTCATTACTACCATGAAATGATAAAGGAAACCACCTATATACATTGGCCTTACAATGACAGAGTATGTAAGCACCCACCTACCATCTCCATCGCCACCAAATTTCATGCATCATCTTTTCCTCATCCATCCATTTCTTGTCATCGATTTGCATTGCTCTAAAGAATCAGTATGATATGTTAAATGTGAAGAGTGTTGCTCCAAAAGAACCAACACCTCCAAATATTCAAGAGTGCTTCTCCATAAAAACTAACACCTCTAAGTATTCAAGTAGTTATGCTCCACTAGAACCAACACCTTCAAGTATTCAAGCAATGTTAAGAATTTGTTAATGAGAACGGGATTTATTTGCATGAGAACATGCAAATCCTCAGGCATGGGGGGATGTTGGGCCTCGAATATGTAATTTTCCACCGTATAACACCACTATCCATAACCTAAGTTACGAAATTTTTAACTCATTTCGTACCATAATTCCACGACTTGCTGCCAATTCATGTCTTACGCCTCCTGGTTGATTATCATTATTTTTCTTACATTTTATATGATTAGAGATGATTTATTTATGATTTTATAATGGAATTTTTTCGAAGTTAATTTGTCACAGGGTTCCATTGCCAAAATTCTTCACAAGTGAATTAAACTAGTTGCTACAGGTTCACTACAGAATAAATTCCCGTAGGTTAAAATATCAAATTTATGATAAAATGTGGATGAATCTTGAAATTATTCCACACGAGTATTTTTTAGAGTACCCTCATTCAGGTAACCTAGAAACTATTTGGATAATTTGTCATTATGAGGAATTTATGGTAGGGGAAAATTCCAAAACAATCTTAAGTACAGAATAGGGGTCAAATTCGGATTTCACTGTTTCGGCCACATCCACGGTTTGGATAAGTTTCTCTATGCTAAACATGGAAAAGGTTCCTAAATCCATGAAATGATCAATATGAAACCAACCATCACCCAATCGAAGGCTCTACAGATGATTTGATGTGGCCTCTTTTAGCGTCCTATTGCATTTTATTTTTATAGTCAAATAGTTATGTTTTGTTTTCATCTACAACTCTATATAAAGTCGATGCTCTGCATGTATGCTGAAGGCGAACAAGAAAATGGTATTTCTGTAAGAAGTTATATATCACACAATATTGGATATGACATTGGCAATTATTTTTGAAACTTAATACAAAAATTTATTCAACAAGCATCTCTGTAGGTATTATGGTGTCTGTTGATTTCTAAATGACATTGATTTGGTTTAAGATTGCTCCAGGAGTGGCAAGGGCCCACCACTACCCTGAATAAAGTTTTGTAATTCATTTAAATCATAGGAATTAGATTTTTAGAGTGAATTTTTTTTTAAAATTTCTTATATCTTTGAATCATTTCATTTCTGCAATCAATACTCTTAGTCTGTTTTGTAATTTGAAGTTGAATGCTACAGATTTCATTACTTAGTCATCAAAAAATCAACAAGGATTTCATTGAGAAATTATGTGTGATATATAAATTATTCTTTAGGTATGGTTGCATAACATGGAACCGTGAAGAATAAAGTGTTAATTTGAAAACATACAACGGTTAATCACCGTGTTACAAGAGTAGAAACAAATTTATTATGCTATGCTTATTTTCCATACATTACCAAATTTTGTGGCATTATGATTATGTGAAAATTGCTAAGGAAAATAGAAAGAAAATGCAGGTTGCGAATTGAGTATGTTAAAGTTAGCATGATTGGAATAGGAGTGGATTTTTGTTATGATTGAAAGCTGATAGGAATCGATATTTCTTAAGTTTAATCATTTTAATTATAATATTGGATTTCTGATTTAGGTACATAATACAATTAGTTTAAAGAGAGTTGCATTTCATTTTTATGCTAATTAGTTTCTCATGTCCCAAGAATTAGATTAGTTTCAATTTTTTTTGAATTTTTTATTGCCTTAGCTTGACATAGTTTGAAGTGTTCGAAATTTAGTTTCCTTTTGAGTTAGTTTCAATTGATTTTAAGTAGATCTCATCATTGATTTGAGCGAGAGTAGATAATAAAATGATTTGTTTTGAGTTTTAGATTTTAATTCAAGTTTTTTTAAGTATTGAATCATAGTGCCTAAGTTATGATAAAGTATGTCTTAGGTCATGAGTTTGGTTGAACAATGATTAGTATTGTTTTTGTAGTAATTAATAGTATGACTATTGTTGTGACTCATTTTATATGAACAATCACTGAAAAATTTATACAATGACTTATATCACCTATGATTGATGAGTTACATTGTCTATATTTTAATTTTGAGTGGCTTAAATATTATTTGTTTGATTCCTTTACTATTAAGTAAGCTTTGAAATAGTTCGGTTATGATCCAAATAAGGTAGTGATTAAGGTTCAAATAGAATAAGGATTTAGTTTCATTGAAAATAGTTTGAACAATGATTCTGTACTTAAATAGTAAATTGATATTCTCACTATAGTTTAGGTTAGATGCTCTGATCCTGTGTTAACTGTGCTTATGCCTCTAGGTCTTATGACCTAACATTGACAATTTAATTTTGGAATTATAACTCATATAATTTTGCCATAATTGATGCTCGATGTGATATTCCATTGCTTGAAACATAGAATTTTCTCTTAAAGATGATGTGATGGATGGTGAATGATTCCATAAAATGTCATAAATGGGGTCATTTTTGTTGCAGTATGGAGGCAAGTGCTATACCACCATTCAACTATAGGTGGCCACTTGAACCATTGTGTTTGTTTATCAGATACAAAGCAAAAAATATATCCTTCCAAACATCTGTTCACTATCTCAGTTTTCCCATCAGATTGAGGATGCTTTAAGATGAGATATGAACTAATTGAGTACCAAGTCAAGAAATTAATTCCACCCAAAAATTTCGATTGAAAATTGGATCTCTGTCACTTAATATAATATTTAGGTTTCCATGAAGCTTCTGAATTATTTCCATAAATGCAACATCGATTTTATTATCTTTAAAAGGATGCGATAATGCACAAAAGTGTACATACTTTCTAATTATATCAACTACCACCATGATGAAACTCTTTGCTTCAAACATGGGTAACCTATGATAAAATACATTGAGACCTCCTCCCAATGCTAACTTGGAATGACTAAAGGTTGTAAGAGACCCAGGTTCTTAATTGTCTAAACTTTATTTCAATGCAAAACTAAACATTTTACCACAAAATTTGAATATTAGATTTAAGGCCATCACAAAAAAATCCCTTCTTCACCCTGTGGCAAGTTTTAAAAAATCTTGAGCTCCCTCGAAAGGGAGAGGTGTGAAATTCAAAAATAATCTTTTTTTGAGTTGGGAATTCTTACAAAGATATAAGCGATCTTTGTACCATAAGGAATCAATTTTCCAGATAAATGTATTAGATGTACCGGGATCTTGTTGCAGCTTTTGAATGAATGTACACACTTCTTCATTATTATTCAATTCATCCCTTACTTCGGTTATCCCCTCATGTTGGATAATAAAAATGGTACAAAGAAATTCTCCCACATCCTCATCCTTTCTTGAAAGTGGATCTGCAACAAAAATTTTCTTCCCTTTTTTGTATATTAATTAAAATTCATAACTCAACATCTTTGTGACCAATTTTTGTTTCTCTTCTAAAGATAATATATTCTCCAAAGAGTATTTAAGAATACCATGATATGTTTTTACCTTGAAGTGTCTTCCCATTAGGTAAGGTCACCATTTATTTAGTGCATGTAGTATTGCCAACATTTCCTTCTCATAAATAGGTGTGTGGAAATAATTTCCTTTGATTGGATGACTTTCAAAGGAAATGGTTCTTCCTTCCTACATTAAAAATGCACCAATTCCATTTCTCGAGGCATCACATTCTACAATAAAGTGCTTTGTGAAGTCTAACATAGCTAAGACTTGTGCTTGGCACATTGCCTCTTTAAGGTGTTCAAATGCCTTAGTTGTTTCTTGAGTCCAAGGAAATGCATCTTCATTTAGTTATGATGTTAGAGGTGTCAATATTCTCCCATAATTTTTAACAAACTTGTGATAATACCTTGTGAACTTGAGAGATCCTAGAAGATCCTTTATGGTTGTGGGGATTTTTCATTCCTTAATGGATTTAAATTTTTTAAGGTCTACCTTAACACCCTCATGAGATATAATATGACCAAATATTCCACCTCTTGTCCTCCAAAGAAACATTTGGTGTTTTTTGCATATAATTATTTCTCCTCTAATAGTTCTAGCATCTTGTTAACATGTTGAACATGATCCTTCCAACACATTGTAGATTACTATATGATAAAAAAATACTAACACAAATTTTCTAAGGAAGGGTTTGAAAATGGAATTCATCAAGGCTTGAAATGTGGAAGGTGCATTAGTAATGCCAAAAGGCATGACGAAAAATTCATAATGTCCCCCATGAATTATGAATGTTGTTTTCAGAATGTCTTCAGTATTTACTCTAATTTGATGATATGTTGAACGAATATCCAACTTGGTGAAGTAAATTTTTCCATGTAATTCATACAAAAATTCATCAGTGAAAGGAATGGGAAATTTACCTTTAATAGTGAGCTTGTTGAGCTCCCTATAATCCATACACATATGCCATGATCCATCCTTCCTGTGTACCAATATGTTATGAAACCAACTGCAAAAATAGAAGAAAAGAGAGATCAACGCCTTAGAAATTAGCCACTTCGAGGGGGAAACCTCCTTTACATTACATACATGAACAATTCTTGGATGATACAAATGAAAAAACCTGTTTCTATATAGAGGAGTCCATGGGTTCACAATATAATCCTAACTGACCTAACAATAATAATTTAAGGGCACAACAATAACTTTAGTGGCTTTTATGGGGCACAATAATAACAATATGGGGGCTACAGGGGTATAACAATAACAATAAGGGGGACACACTAACAAAAATAAGGGATTACAGTAGTAATATAGGGACCCAACATGCCCCTCTCCTTCAAAAAAGTTTTTTCCTCAATGCTTGAGTAGCTTTGGATGCTTCTGTATAAAATTATCATCCTCCCATGTGGAATCTTTAGTGGGTAAGTTCTTCCACTTGATGAGACAATCTGAAATTGATCGATTGCATAGCTGTCGAGTTCTTGTTTCCATGACTTCTTTAGGTTCCAATATGATTTTTCCTTCCTCATCAAGTTTTTCCAATATTGTTTGAACTAGAGGTTTGTCACCTATAAGCTTATTTAAGCATGGAACATGGAAAACTATGTGCACTTGAGAAGAATTAGCAAGATCCAATTTGTATTCCATAGTACCAATTTTTTGTAACACCTTGTAAGGACCATAGTACTTTGGAAATAATTTATTATCCCTATTATCTTGCTTGAGGGACATTTTCTTGTACAGTTGTAGCTGCAAAAATACTCAGTCTCCTACATCAAAACTTCTCTCGCTGGGATGTTTATTTTCCTTTTGTTTCATTTTATTTTGTGCCAAATTTAGGTTATCCTTTAAGATATGGAGAACTTGTTGATGATGCTCGATGTGATCTTCCACTGCTTGAACCTTAGAATTTTCTCTTAAATATGATGTGATGGACGATGGATGATATCCATAAAGTTCCCTAAATGGGGTCATTTTTGCTGCTATATGGAAGGAAATGTTATACCACCATTCATCTAGAGGTAACCTCTTGACCCATTGTGTTTGTTTATCAGATAAAAAAAAACGAATATATCCTTCTAAACATTTGTTCACTATCTCATTTTTCCCATCAGACTGAGGATGATAAGATGAGATGTGAGCTAGTTATGTACCCAAACAAGAAAATAATTCTGTCTAAACATTTCCAGTAAAAATTGGATCAATGTCACTTACAATAATATTTGGGTTTCCATGCAGCTTTTGAATTATTTCCATAAATTCAGTAGCAACTGTACTTGCTTTAAATGGATGAGATAATGCACAAAAGTGCGCATACTTGGTAATTCTATCAACTACCACCATGATGACACTCTTTCCTTTGGACTTAGGTAAACCCGTGATAAAATAAAATGAAACCTCATCCCAACGTTGAATTGGAATGGATAAAGGATGTAGAATACCTGGGGTCTTAATTATATCAACCTAATTTTTCTGGCAAACAAAACATTCCACCAAAAAATTTTGAATATCAAATTTAAGGCCATCCCCAAAAAAATATTTCTTAACCCTGTGGTAAGTTTTTAAAAATCCTGAGTGTCCTCCTAAGGGAGAAGTGTGAAATTCCAAAAGAATCTTTTTTTTAGTTGGGAATTCTTACAAAGATATAAGCGATCTTTGTAACATAAGAAATCATTTTTCCAACTAAATGTATATGATGTACTAGGATCTTGCTGCAAATTTTGAATGAGTGTCCACACTTCTTCATCATTATTCCATTCATCCGTTGCCTCAATTATCTAATCTGGTTGGATAATAGAAATGGCACAAAGAAATTCTTCCACCTCTTCATCCTTTTTGAGAGTGCATATGCAACAACATTTAGCTTCCCCTTTTTTGTAGATGATTTCAAAGTCATAACCCAACATCTTTGTGACCCATTTTTACTGCTCTTCTGATGATAATATTTATACTAAACAATATTTAAGACTATCATGATCAATTTTTACTTTGAAGTGTCTTCCCATTAGGTAAGGTCACCATTTCTTTAGTGCATGTAGTATTGCCAGCATTTCCTTCTCATAAATAGATTTCTGTAAATACTTTCCTTTGATTGGACGGCTTTAAAAGGAAATGGGTCTTCCTTCTTGCATTAAAACAACACCAATTCCATTTCCTAAGGCATCACATTCCATCCTCGCAACTGCTTTATCGTTGTGGGGACTTTCCATTCCTTAATGGTTTTAATTTTGTTAGGGTCTACCTTAACACCCTCATGAGATACAATATGACCTAGATATTCTACCTATTTTACTCCAAAGAAACATTTGAAGGTTTTTGCATATAATTGTTTCTCCTCTAATAGTTTGAGCACCTTGTCAACATGTTGAACATGATCCTTCGAAGACTTGTTGTAGATTAGTATATCATCAAAAAATACTAACATAAATTTTTTAAGGAAAGGTTTGAAAATGGAATTCATCAACCCTTGAAATGTATAAGGTGCATTAGTAAGGCCAAAATGCATGACCAAAATTTCATAATGACCCTCATGTGTTCTAAATGTTGTTTTCAGAATATCTTCTGTCTTCATTCTAATTTGATGATATCCTGAATGAAGATCCAACTTGGTAAAATAAATTTCTTCATGTAAATCATCCAATAATTCATCAATCATAGGAATGGTAAATTTATCTTTAATTGTGAGTTTATTGAGCTCCATATAATCCGGACACATGTTCCATGATCCATCCTTCTTGTGCACCAATACTACTGGAGAAGAGAAATAACTTTGACTAGGTTGAATTATACCAGCCTCTAACATTTCTGCAATCATATGTTCAATTTATCTCTTTTGGAAATAACGATATTTGTAAGGCGTGATGTTTGGAGGAACACTTCCTAGAATCAAATGAACAGCATGATCATGATCATGAATAGGTGGGAGTCCTTTGGGAGTTTCAAAAACCTTGGAATGATTTTCCAAGACTTTTTGGAGAGATGGAGAAATAGATGATTTCTATGTTGGAACTTCTAGTTAGCATAATTGTACAATTACACCTCATTGTTATTTATTAAAAATATTTGTCATGAAATTAGAGCTTATTATATTTCCCGTCTTCCCTGCGATACCCCGTAATTCACCAGGTTGAATTATACCAGCCTCTAACATTTCTGCAATCATACATTCAATTTCGCTCGTTTGGACATAAGGATATTTGTAAGGCCTGGTGTTTGGAGGAACACTTCCTGAAATCAAATGAATAGCATGATCATGATCACGAATAGATGGGAGTCCTTTGGGGGTTTCAAACACCTTGGAATGATTTTCCAAGACTTTTTGGAGATCTGGAGAAATAGATGATTTTGATGTTGGAACTTCTAGTGAGCATAATTGTGCAATTAGCCCCATTGTTATTTATTCAAAATATTTGTCATGACATTAGACCTTATTATCTTTCTTGCCTTCCCTACGATACCCGTAATTTCAACTTTGTTAGGTCCCTATATCGCTAGTATAGTCCCTTATTATTGTTAGTGTAAACCCCTTATTGTTATTATTGAACCCTTGTAACCCCCATTTTGTTATTATTGTGCCCCTTAAATTATTATTGTTAGGTCGGCTAGGATTACATTGTGGCCCACTAGGATTACATTATGGCCCCATGGACTCCTATATATAGAAAGGAGGTTTTGTAAATTGTATCATCCAAGAATTGTTCATTTATGTAATGTATTGGAGGTTGCCCCCTCGAAGTGGCTTATTTCTAAGGTGTTAATATCTCTTTTCTTCTATTTTTTGGAGCTGGTTACACTTGTTTGGTATCGAGCTTTGGATTACGAGGTTTCGCTGCTCCAAATAGGTCATCGTGGCATTTTTGCTATAACTTATCCTACGAAGTTTGAAGTTGAAGTAAAATTTTTAGAATGCGAAACCAATCCACAAGTACTATTGTCTAAAAAATTTTTAGATTTTTTCAAAATATTTACGGAGATATGATCTGTGGAATTGAGGAGTCTAGTTTTTCGGGCTCATAAATGGAGTCATAAATCAGGAATTTTCACTATAAATTTTTTTCTCGAGGTTGAGAATCTTAAATTTGAGGTGCGAATCTGAAATCCTGAGGAAATTCGTCAAAAAATTTCAGAGCTTGGTTCGCAATATTTTTGGAGATATGATCTGTGGAAGGTAGTGCTTTTTCAGGCTCCTGAATTTCATCTCAAAGAGGTGATCGTGGGAAAAGTTCAATAACACTCTCTCTGAGCACATCAGTTGGAGTGCGTAAAAATTAGTTTGCAAGTACACAGGCCTTAGTTTCTTGGCTATCAATTTCGGAAGGTGAAGGATGAAACGGTGACACATGGAAAGTCATACAGATTCAGCTCTCTTGGTGATCCTAATTAGGTAATTGTGGGATATTGGACATAACTTTGTCTTGGAGAATCCAAATCAGGTTAGACCTGTGGCATTCAAAATAGAATTCAGAGGGCTACTTTAGTGCTGAATTTTAGATATTGAAGAGCCGCAATCACAGAGATAATCCAATTTCAATATCAAGCTCCTCAAAAAAGAAAAAGGTGTGTATTTTTTTCCGAATTGCATAAGTCGTGTTTGAAAAATCAATTTGAATTGATTCCAAGGGCATATTGTAGAATAAATATCAGTTTTGGGTTCTAAAAAATTCCCCGTAAAAATAATTCAACACCCATTAAGCCTTCAGAAGGCTCTACTATGACTCATGAAGATGAAGAATTGCAACATGATCTATCAAAATTACAAGAGCAAGTGCACTAAATTTCGCTCTCGCAAAGAGCAGCAAAAAATGAAATGGAAGTTTTGAAGAAAGGTGTGGAAGCAAAGATGGATGGTGTGAAGAATAATATGGATGGTTTGAAGAAAGACGTGGAATCTAAGATAGATGACATGGAAGCTGGCATGGAATCTAAAATGGAAAACATGAAGAATGATCTAAAAGCAAACATAGAAGGTTTGACAAAGTTGATACAAGAAATGTTTCCTAATGGTGAAAAGATAGTAGAGGAAACTCATGATGAGAACAAAATAAATGTTAGTCGTGATTTCATAAAATCTAATGTTGGCGGGAAGAACCACCATATTCCAAAAATGGATATGAGGAAGTTTGATGGAAAGGATCCTGTAACATGGATACTACGGATGGAGCAATATTTTGATCTCCATAACGTGCAAAACACACAAAAGGTACGCATTGCAACTTTACATTTAGAACAAAATACATTTGTATGGTATCGATGGCTTTGATCTCGTAAAAAAATTGTCACTTGGTCAATTTTTACGGAGGAAATGATAGCACATTATGAGGATACAAAGAGCAACACCTTCTTTAGCCAATTGATAAATCTCAAACAAAAGGGTTTGATGGGGGAGCACATTGAGGACTTCCAAAAATTGAATATAAGGGTAACTGATATTCCAGAGGAACACAAGATTGATCTCTTCATAGGTACTTCAAAGGATAACATCCAACATGAAGTTCACGTTTTGGAACTTGATTCATTGGAGAAGGCATTCGGGTTGGAAAGAAAAATTTAATGTAAAATTATGGCGACAAGGAATGGAATTGTTGGGTGGATAAATCATTCTTGTGGACAAGGCCAAGTCTCGAATTAATGGAAGACAATCTAGCACCAAACGAACAACTAAGTTTGTCTTTCTCTAGATATATTCGTTTTACAAATAAATGTTATGAAGGTGTCGATCCTACCTTAGATCCAAATGCTTATTTGCGGTTGCAGTGCTTCCGTTGCATCAATAATCCTTCGTCGCAACAAGGGCCCTTTTGTCACAAGAAAGTATCATCTTTCGTTGATCTGCAATCACAAACAAGAAAATATCAATAGCACCTGTATAACAAATAATTATAAAACATACCTATCATAGTGATAAAGGAATCTATGAAATAAACGATCAAACGACAGCTTATTGAAATAAACAATCGAACGACAATTTATTGAGAAAAATAGAACTTGATTGTATTAATCTTAAAATATACAGAAGAACCTTACAACCTTAGCCTTGATGTTCGAAAGGTCTTCCCGGGGTCCGAAGCAGGAATCTCCTCTACTTTGATAAGTCTTGCACTCTTCCTCCAGAAGCATAAAGAGGTATGTGATCTTTCCTCTCAAAAGCTCAGCAGAAGGAAATCTAAATCTCAACAGCACTTCAGCTCAAAAATATTCTCCAAAAAACTTAACTTTTGAGGCTACCCAATGCCTCCTTTTATAGAGCAGATGAGGAGGTTAGGATTCCACCTTTAAAGGGATAGAATCCTCCTTCAAAGGGATAGGCTCCTCACATCAAGGGATTAGTTCCTTAAGGTGTGGGATACATGCACCTTACTAAAGCGTACTCATCCCCAAAAAATCTCATCGAGAACCTTCTAGAATTGACCAAAATTCAACTTTTTCAGTTTTCTTTCGTGCTTTTTTGACTTTACAGGGGTACTGCAGGCATTACACTGGAAAAATGCGTTCTAGAACGCAGTTCCTCTTCACATTACCTGCGTACCCTAGCTAGGAACGCAGGTAGGCTTAATATTACCTGAGTACCCAAGGCTTTTTTGAGTTTTAAGGGTTTTTCCTCCATTTTTAGGTCATGGAATGAGGAACAAAGGTTGTAAGACTTGCAAAGGAGGCATGTATGAGTGTTTAATGAGCTCATACAGTCAGCAGAATGTCAAGGTGACAATTTTTAGTGTAACAAATTGCCCCCTAAAGTGCGAAGTCTGAAATAGATGAAGATGAAGTCTGTCATATATGAAGAGTGAAGTACTTTATCATTTCAAGGATCATCCTGTGGACACCCCGGTCGGAACCTGTAAAAACATTCAATGCAAAATATATATATATGTAATCATATCATCGCTGAGGTAGGCATTCCCATACTCAGATCAAAACTAACTAGAAACTATTCTAAACTGTTCTGATACAGGAATGATTTTGAATACATCATCAGTATAGACATATGTAGACACAGTATGGGCGCAACCATCTGTTTATAAATAGTCTATTGTATGAATGATAACAAAATTCCTCGCAGCCTGGATGGTAGAAACTAGATCCAGGGTCTTGATTTCCGCATCTCGAACTAGTACGATTCTATCCATGTGAATGAATGTGTTGAAGTCGAACATGGTAGAAACCACTTTATTACCAGTCAATGATGTGAACTGTTAACAAGTGTGAGAGAAACCGCCAGTAACGTAAATGGCTCTCAAAGTACTCAGTACAATCCATGAAATGTGAATCAATGAGCTGAAGTCGAACATCTCACGGAATCATTCAATCGAAGGTCAATGATGCAACCTGTCGTCGAAGGCGAGAAACCTGCCATTGAGGCATGCAGATTTCAAGGTACTGACGATTTCTGGATCAACTTCCTAGATAATGAGTTGTCGTCGATAGAAAGTGATCTGTCATAGGCAAGCCCACAACACGAAATCATAGATCAAGTTTTGAAAATATATCGGCAAGGACTGACTCAGGGATGGTCAAAAATGGATGACAAATATTTTGCAGATGAATGGTTTATTTGAACTGTCCTCTTGAACACATAACGACACTGCAGATGGCTTGGTAGCAGTTGACCCAAAGCTAATACCCAGAAACCAGATGAAGACTTTCAAATGAGGTTCGATTAACTGTTAGGAAAAGGATTTCCCAACCCAGGTGATTGAAAGTGTCGTGTTCAAGAGTGGTTAACTAGATTTTCGAAAAATCAAAATACCACAAACAAGTCATTTTTCTCTCTTTTCCCCCACCATTTCTGGCAAGTACCTCTTTATTTTGACAAGCTTGAGGAGGATAACATTTTCTTGTTTATAAGCTCATCCTTCGGATGAGTCCAACTTAGTTTAATATTCGAACCCTAAGAAGGAGTGGTTCGTCCCTGTTGAAAATTAAACAAGTCCTTTACTGTTAAATTTTAACGAGTCCAGTATAGGAGAAACTTGGTGTTTTTCAATTTTAGGGAGTCAGAAGAAAAAACTTAAGAAAACTCCATGGGTGTACTTTTTCATAAATTTAGTCTCTCAAGCCCGAAAAAGGATAAAATAATGCGGGAGAGAACTCTATTGACCATAATTAGTCAACGTATACCTTTTTCGTAAATAGTCCATTTCAGTCCGTAAAAGGGGTAAACTTATACTGAAGGGGCGATCATTCATTTACTTTAACGAGTTCGAATAATCAAGTACTCGGCAATCTTTTCATATTTAGAGAGTCTGAAAAGGGCTTAAAAGAGGACTCCAGGGTTTCGCTTTTTCGGTAAGTTTTAACGAGTTCGAAAAAGGGATAAAAATGTACTCATGGTTTTCACTTTTTCGTAAGTTTTAACGAGTTCGAAAAAGGGATAAAAATGTACTCATGTGGCCGACTTTCAATTTAATTTACGAGCAGGAAAAGACGGAAAGAACTCGGCATTTTCATGTGTTTTACGAGAATGAAAAATAGCAAAATAATCTCGGGATTTTCATGAGTTTAACGAGTCTTGAAAATAATAACCGAAATTGACTCAAGATAGGTTTCATTTTTACACAAGCTTGAAACAAAGAGAAAACTGTGCTTGATGCCCCCTACGCGTAACTGCTAGAGTGCATGCCCCCCTAGCTTCATTTCATTCAACTAAGTACACTAGTAATAAATAGCTGGATGGAATGAAGGTTCATTTACGAGATCATATGAAAGACCCAACCTAAAAACTAACCTAACTATGACTTAACATCTACGAGATCTAGTCAAAGACTCGACTCAATTAGGGGAGGATTTGTTTCATTTTTTAACGAGCTTGACACAGGAAAAGAACTATGCTCATGGCAATGTGTTTCATTTTTTAACGAGGTTGACACAGTAAAAGGAACTATCCTCAGCTAACTACTTATTTCTAATCTACCTACATAACCTACTGATTCATTTTTTAATGAGGTTGACACAGGAAAAGAACTGTCCTCATACCTGATTCATTTTTTAATGAGGTTGACTCAGTAACAGGAACTATCCTCTGACCAAATGATTCATTTTTTAATGAGGTTGACACAGGAAAAGAACTATCCTCACACCTAATTCATTTTTTAATGAGGTTGACTCAGTAACAGGAACTATCCTCAGACCAACTGATTCATTTTTTAACGAGGTTGACACAGGAAAAGAACTGTCCTCATAAACTACTTATATCTAATCTATTAATCTACTCTACAATCTACCTACTGTTTCATTTTTTAATGAGGTTGACACAGGAAAAGAACTGTCCTCATGGAAGCTTGTTTCATTTTTTAAATGAGCTTGACACAAGAAAAGAACTATGCTCTAGACTAGCTGATTCATTTTTTAATGAGGTTGACACAGGAAAAGAACTGTCCTCACACTCACTGATTCATTTTTTTACGAGGTTGACACAGTACAAGGAACTCTCCTCAGACACACTGATTCATTTTTTAACGAGGTTGACACAGTACAAGGAACTTTCCTCTGCTCACTGTTTCATTTTTTAACGAGGTTGACACAGTACAAGGAACTCTCCTCACACTCACTGATTCATTTTTTAAGGAGGTTGACACAGTACAAGGAACTATCCTCATAGACACTGATTATGGCTTCCAACTGGAGGAAACACATGTCAATGGACACACCTTGATCATGGCTTCCAAGAGGTCTTCATCAGAAGGAAGAATAGTTCTCTGGAAGGAACACATGTCAAGGGACTCAAAAGGGATAAGAACATCGTGTTCAAATAATCCCATAGAGTTTTCCATGTCAATTACTGGACCTAAGTCAAAGGAAGACGAGCATACAGTGAGAGGTTCGCTTACATCGGTAATTGAAAACATGGGACTAGTTGCCACATAATTAACCCATGGCGGGGTAGATACCACTTTAGAATCAGGAACATTCAGGGATGTCAGATTATTGGTAGTCGAAACAAGACTAGGGAATGAAAGCTGGTCTACAGTCACAATATTACCATTGTGAGGGAAAGACATCACGCGAAAGAGTGTCGATACGACAGCTTTCATTGCATAAACATAGTCTCGCCCAAGGAGTAAATTGAAATCCAAGGGGCCTCGAACTACCATAAGATCAATACAGACAGTTTTACCTTCCAAAGTAATAGAAAACTTAGGAAGTATCCCTAAAGGTTCACTAATGGTTCTGTTAAAAGCTTTCAGATTCTGCGTAACAGGCACAAGCTGAGGGGAACCCAAATCTTTCCAAACAGTTGAGGATAAAATACTAACAGAAGAACCTTCATCTACATGAGTGCGGTGCATGTCCCTACCACTAGCCTTCACAATGATTTGGAAAGGGATGGAGGAAGGAAAGCGAGTTCTGTCGGTCTATTTCAATCAGAAAGACCTCGGTGGAGGTTACGCCAGAAACGCAATTGAAATACCCCCAGAAGCATATAATAATACGTGTAACGAAGAACTATTTGCGGTATGAAGTTCACTCTCTACGAGAATGGGATCGGCCAAGATGCGAACTTCATACACCGTAATCAACTAATGGATCTTCAACTTTGGTGATATGGGTCAACTCTCCAATGGGAGAGTGGGATCGACTGTACTTGAAATTAGATCAATCACTCCATCAGTTGACGGTAGGTTGGGAGAAAGTTTACGGTAACTAGTTGGAAATTCTTGTTGTGGAACAGTAAGGTTTTCCAACAATTTTGAGGCTTCATCCATGTGAGGGAAAATGTGAGTTTGATGACTCCCTTTGCATAACTTACAAGGAAACCTAACTTTACCCTTTTTCCCAGGAACCTGACTATCACTGGTTGATGGATCAACGAGAAGTTGATGAGATTTTTCTGACCATACTTCCAAAACCTTTGGAATACCAGGACAATTGATAAGGAAGTGGTCACCCTTACAAAGCCTGCAAGGGTATTTGGGTTTACGATGCATGTTGGAGGTTTCCTCAACACAACTAACACTTACATCCATGGTTGGTTGGTTGACTTCTTTCTTATCTTGCTTCTTCTTCTTGTTCTTCTTCTTCCCTTTCTTCTTCTTCTTAGCCACCTGGTTACTAGCGTCAAGGCTTTTACCAAGCGAAGAGGAAGAAATGGAGGAAGAAATATTAGGCGAAGAAGGTAAAGGGTCAACATAAGGTTGGTGATGTTGAGATGGTGAACTCTGTTGAGGTGAAGCATCCGGTTGAGGTGGAACAATTGGAGTATTCGGGGCCAACGAAGTTGAAAATAACCATATTGGTAAACCTATTGTAAATCCAGGTAATGACAAAGTAGCCATATAAGGAGGACCAACATTTCCAAAGGAAGGAAAAGTACTAGGATTCTCGTTAAGAGGGGTTCCTTGGTTGGTAAATTCCGGAACAGTTGCCATTATATTCAACTTCAGTGAATTTTATTAACAAATTAAAAACTAAAATTAACAATTAACAATTCACACCTAACAATTAAAATTCACAATTCACACCTATGGTCTCGAAAAGTAAAAACAAACAAATTAACACGCGCTATCAAATCTAGGAGTCAAACCACACACAAACAGTAACTTCCCGTACTAAAAACACTAGTTGGTGATGAAATCCAACATCGTAGAATTTAATACAGAAAGGGCGGTTGGAACAGGTACCCCGACAACCTGCTTAATGAAACAGACTGGCACAAGTTTCTTCACAAAACCATCTCGAGTGAAGAGAACCCCCCAGAGAGTCCAAGTGAGTCTAGTCGAAGTCTGCTCCAGGTACAGTGGGATCTTCCCTCCACCGTCACCTTAAGGAATAATCCTAAATATTATGGTCACTAAGGTTACCAACTGAAACAAATATACCTGGGGGAACAGTCTACGATCCGACACACACGCAAGGGCAGAGTAACAAAGCTCAATCCCCTTGAAGGCTCCTTGAAAGAATCCAAGGTTTACCGACAAGTGACCCCTGGCTCCTCGACAATGGTCTATCCGAGGTTTACCATTTTTAATACGTGTATATCTTCTATCGTTCCCAATGAGGAAGGATTGATTACCCCACTGGTTCAGATATGATCTCGTGCTTGACTCCTTTAAGAGGAGCTTCCCAGAGCATACATGCAACAATTGGAATTTCTTCCTACCGCAAGATTTGTCTACTTGTTTTTTTTAGCTATCTTGGAGAGTTAATTACTCCCTACTCCAAGATACTAGCCTAAGCTATGTTGGTGATAAGAGCCCTAGAAATAAAAGATTACTAGATGAATTTTAATTAAGCGCTGTGTTATTTAGGCTGTTATTACTCAAAAGGGTAAATGGATATGAAACCAATGGTGTTATGACCCGAACCAAAACTAAATGCAATCGAATATGATAATGTAATCTTTTCAATTCGATGAATCCTACCTAAAGTAAGGAGAGAGTTTCCATCCACTTCCAACAATGCAAAGATTGATCACTAAGAGAAAATATAACAAATTCTCTAATGCACTAATTTCATCAAGAAAAACTAATGCAAATCAATCCCAAAACAATTTTTTTTTTATATTTTTGTGTTTTTAAAACAAACATAAAAACATCTAAATTCAAATCAAAGAAAACTGATCTAAATCTATGATTGATTTTTCAGAATGTAAACTATGCAGTTGTAATCTATGCACAATTCACTTGAAAAGTATGCAAATGTAATCTATGCACATTTTTCATTCATAATCTGAAAATGAGAATTCTAATTATGCAAATGTGATCTATGCAAGAGAATTCTCAAACAAATGATGATTCTAATGTAATCTAAGAACCAATCAAGTGGAAGTCAAGAAAATCGGGTGAGAGTTCCAAAGATCAAAAAATAAAAATACTCAAAGGCGATTAACACTCATACACAATTTTTTTGCAAAAACAAAAGCAAAAAGATGCAAAATTGTGAAAAGACTGAGACAAACCTTCAATTAATGACCAAAGGAAATCAAATTAAGAATTTCTCAAAAAAGAGACTCAAAACACCCAATTAACTTAATGGAGATTGATGAGATGAAGAATTTGCTGAAAGAAACTTAGAAACAAGAGATTTTTGACAGAAAAATACAGATCTGGGTAGATGCTAAGAATCCTAAATTATGTCTAAACTAAACTAGAAAAAAGAAATCCAGAGTTTTTCCAAAATTTTAACAGGGTCCGCAGGCTCCTAGAAGTAACAGGTGCGGTCCCGCACTGGTTACTTAAGGAAAGTGCGGAGATGCCCGCACTGTGTGTGAAGACAAAGTGCGGTCCCCTGAAAACTTCAAGAAAAACATAAAAGATTTCAAAATTTTCAAAAACAAAGAAAACCTAAGCTACCCAGGCAGATATCAATCAATCAAAAACCAGGAAAAAACTTTTCCTCAAATCAAAATAAAAGAGAACCAAAAAACAAGTTTCTTTCCCCAGCGGAGTCGCCAATTTGTTGGCCGGATAAATCGTTCTTGCGGACAAGACCGATCTCCCTAGTGTCAGAAGACAATCTAGCAACAAACTAACAACTAAGTTTGTCTTTCTCTAGATATATTCGTTTTACAAATAAATGTTATTAAGGTGTCGATCCTACCTTAGATCCAAATGCTTATTTGCGGTCGCAGTGCTTCCATTGCATCAATAATCCTTCGTCGCAACAAGGGCCCTTTTGTCACAAGAAAGTATCATCTTTCGTTGATCTGCAATCACAAACAAGAAAATATCAATAGCACCTGTATAACAAATAATCATAAAACATACCTATCATAGTGATCGAGGAATCTATGAAATAAACGATCAAACGACAACTTATTGAAATAAACAATCGAACGACAATTTATTGAGAAAAACAGAACTTGATTGTATTAATCTTAAAATATACAGAAGAACCTTACAACCTTAGCCTTGATGTTCGAAAGGCCTTCCCGTGGTCCGAAGCAGGAATCTCCTCTACTTTGATAAGTCTTGCACTCTTCCTCCAGAAGCATAAAGAGGTATGTGATCTTTCCTCTCAAAAGCTCAGCAGAAGGAAATCTAAATCTCAACAGCACTTCAGCTCAAAAATCTTCTCCAAAAAACTTAACTTAGCCTCTTGAACTTCACCCCAAAAGGCTACCCAATGCCTCCTTTTATAGAGCAGATGAGGAGGTTAGGATTCCACCTTTAAAGGGATAGAATCCTTCTTCAAAGGGATAGGCTCCTCACATCAAGGGATTAGTTCCTTAAGGTGTGGGATACATGCATCTTATCAAAGCGTACTCATCCCCAAAAAATCTCATCCAGAACCTTCTAGAATTGACCAAAATTCAACTTTTTAATCTTTTCTTTCGCGCTTTTTGACTTTACAGGGGTACCGCACCTATAACACAGAGAAAGTGCGTTCTAGAACGCATTTTATCTTCACATTACATGCGTACCCAAGCTAAAAACGCATGCAGGCTTCATGTTACCTGCGTTCCCAAGGCTTTTTTGAGTTTTAAGGGTTTTTCCTCCAGTTTCAGGGCTTGGAATGAGGAACAAAGGTTGTAAGACTTGCAAAGGAGGCATGTATGAGTGTTTAATGAGCTCATACAGTCAGCAAAATGTCAAGGTGACGATTTTCGGTGTAACGGGAATCTACCACTCACTTCTATAAGAGGGAAGTGTTACTAAGCTGAAAACCACTAAATTTGTCTTGGACAATCATTCCAAGGTGTTTGAAACTCCCAAAGGACTCCCACCTATTCGTGATCATGATCATACTATTCATTTGATTCCAGGAAGTGTTCCTCCAAACATCAGGCCTTATAGATATCCTTACTTCCAAAAGAGCGAAATTGAACGTATGATTGCAGAAATGTTAGAGGCGGGTATTATTCAACCTAGTCAAAGTTCTTTCTCTGCTCCTGTAGTATTGGTACACAAGAAGGATGGATCATGGCGAATGTGTCCGGATTATAGGGAGCTCAATACGCTCACCATTAAAGATAAATTTCCCATTCCTGTGATTGATGAATTATTGGATGAATTACATGGAGCAATTTATTTTACCAAGTTGGATCTTCGTTCAGGATATCATCAAATTAGAATGAAGATTGAAGATATTCCAAAACAACATTTCGAACTCATGAGGGTCATTATGAATTTTTGGTCATGCCTTTTGGCCTTACCAATGCACCTTCTACATTTCAAGGGTTGATGAATTCCATTTCCAAACCCTTCCTTAGAAAATTTGTGCTAGTATTTTTTGATGATATACTAATCTACAGCAGGTCTTGGAAGGATCATGTTGAACATGTTGACAGGGTGCTCAAACTATTGCGGGAGAAACAATTATATGCAAAAAAATCCAAATGTTTCTTTGGAGTACAAGAGGTGGAATATCTGGGTCATATTGTATCTCACGAGGGTGTTAAAGTAGACCCTAACAAAATTAAAGCCATTAAGGAATGGAAAGTCCCCACAACCATAAAGCAGTTGCGAGGATTTCTCGAGTTAACGGGGTATTATCGCAAGTTTGTTAAGAATTATGGGAGAATAGCAGCACCTCTAACAACATTATTGAAGAAAGATGCATTTTCATGGACTCGTGAAGCAAATAAGGCCTTTGAACATCTTAAAGAGGAAATGTGCCTAGCACCGGTCTTAGCTATGCTAGACTTCACAAAAACCTTTATTGTGGAATGTGATGCCTCAGGAAATGGAATTGGTGCAGTTTTAATGCAGGAAGGAAGACCCATTGCTTTTGAAAGTTGTCTAATCAAAGGAAAGTATTTACAGAAACCTATTTATGAGAAGGAAATGTTAGCAATACTGCATGCACTAAAGAAATGGCGAACTTACCTAATGGGAAGACACTTCAAGGTAAAAACTGATCTTGATAGTCTTAAACACTTTTTGGAACAAAGACTATCTTCAGAAGAGCAGCAAAAATGGGTCACAAAGATGTTGGGTTATGATTTTGAAATAATCTACAAAAAAGGAAAGCTTAATGTTGTTGCAGATGCACTCTCAAGAAAGAATGAAGAGGTGGAAGCATTGCTTTGTGCCATTTCTATTATCCAACCAGATTGGATAACTGAAGCAAGAGATGAATGGAAGAAGGATAAAGATGTATGGATACTCATTCAAAAGTTGCAGCAAGATCCTAGTACATCTGATACATTTAGTTGGAAAAATGATTCCTTATGGTACAAAGATGGCTTATATCTTTGTAAGAATTCCCAACTAAAACAAAAGATTCTTTTGGAATTGCACACTTCTCCTTTAGGAGGACACTCAGGATTTTTAAAAACTTACCACAGGGTGAAGAAAGAATTTTTTTGGGATGGCCTTAAATCTGATATTCAAAATTTTGTGGCGAAATGTTTGGTTTGCCAGCAGAATAAAGTTGAGACAATTAAGACCCCGGGACTTCTACAACCTTTATCCATTCCAAGTCAACGTTGGGAGGATATTTCGATGGATTTTATCACAGGTTTACCTAAGTCCGAAGGAAAGAGTGTCATCATGGTGGTAGTTGATAGACTTACCAAGTATGCACACTTTTGTGCATTATCTCATCCATTTAAAGCAAGTACAGTTGCTACTACATTTATAGATAGAATTCAAAAGCTACATGGAAGCCCAAGGGTTATTGTGAGCGACAGAGATCCCATTTTTACTGGAAATTGTTGGACGGAGTTATTTTCTTGTTTGGGTACTCGATTAGCTCATAGCTCATCTTATCATCCTCAATCTGATGGTCAAACTGAGATAGTAAATAAATGTTTGGAAGGATATCTTCGTTGTTTTGTATCTGATAAACAAACACAATGGGTCGAGTGGTTACCTCTTGCTGAATGGTGGTATAACACTTCCTTCCATACTGCAGCAAAAATGACCCCATTTATGGCACTTTATGGATATCATCCACCATCTATCACATCATATTTAAGGGAAAATTCGAAGGTTCAAGCAGTGGAAGATCACATCGAGCATCAGCAAGAAGTTCTCCAACTCTTAAAGAATAACCTGAATTTGGCACAAAATCAAATGAAACAACAGGCAGATCAACATCGTAGCGAGAGAAGTTTTGATGTAGGAGATTGGGTATTTTTACGGCTACAACCATACAAACAAATGTCCCTCAAGCAAGCAAAGAAGGATAATAAATTATCGCCAAAGTACTATGGTTCTTACAAGGTGTTGCAAAAGATTGGTACTATGGCATACAAATTGGAGCTTCCTGCTTCTTCGCGAGTACATCCAGTTTTCCATGTTTCATGCTTAAAGAAGGTTATAGGTGAAAATCTTCCAGTTCAAACAATATTGCGAGAACTTGATGAGGAAGGAAAATTCATATTGGAACCTGAAGTGGTCATGGAAACAAGAACTCGACAGCTACGGAATCGATCAATTTCAGAGTATCTCATCAAGTGGAAGAACTTACCCACTGAAGATTCTACATGGGAGGATGAGAATTTTATACAGAAGCACCCGGAGCTACTCAAGTGTTGAGGACAACACTTTTTGAAGGAGAGGGGCATGTTAGGTCCCTATATCACTAGTATAGCCCCTTATTATTGTTAGTGTAAACCCCTTATTGTTATTATTGTACCCTTGTAACCCCCATTTGTTATTATTGTGCCCTTAAATTATTATTGTTAGGTCGGCTAGGATTACATTGTGGCCCACTAGGATTACATTATGGCCCCATGGACTCCTATATATAGAAAGGAGGTTTTGTAAATTGTATCATCCACTAATTGTTCATTTATGTAAAGTATTGGAGGTTGCCCCCTCGAAGTGGCTTATTTCTAAGGCGTTGATATCTCTTTTCTTCTATTTTTGGAGCTGGTTACACAACAAACTTCATTTCCCTCCAAAAAAAAAATTCAAGAAAGTTATTGAAAATTAAAAGCTACCGTCCCCAAATATTATAACCAGTGTACTCCTATTAGTACCCAAATCAATCAACATTATTACCATTTTCTTCTTGATATGTCCTTCTATATTGAGATTTTGAGGAGTGGTAATTAATGCCAATGCATTATAGGATATGGTCATACTCATTTCTTCTTTCTCTAGGGTCGATTCCTTATGTATATCATCTTCTTGTTAATTTTATTCCTCCTCTTCACAATCTATGTAAAATAATTTATTTTGAGCACACTTATGACCTTTAGTGTATTTTCTATCACAACTGTAGCTATTATGAAACCATCTCCAAAAATAGAATAAAAGAGAGATCAATGCCTTATAAATAAGCCACTTCAAGGGGGCAACCTCCATTACATTACATTAATGAACAATTCTTGGATGATACAAATGACAAAACCTCATTTCTATATATAGGATTCCATGGGGTCACAATATAATCCTAGCTGACCTAACGATAATAATGCAAGGGCACAATAATAAAAATATGGGTGTTACAGGGGTACAACAATAAAAATAAAGGGGCTACACTAACAACAATAAGGGAATACACTAGTATTATAGGGACCTAACATGCCCCTCTCCTTCAAACAAGTGTTTCCCTCAACGCTTTATTATTTATGGATGCTTCTGTATAAAATTCTCATCCTCCCATGTGGAATCTTTAACGGTAAGTTATTCCACTTACTGAGATACTATGAAATTGATAAATTTGGTAGTTGTCGAGTTTTTGTTTCTGTGACTGCTTCAAAACTTCTTTCACTGTGATGTTGATCTTCCTGTTGTTTCATTTGATTCTGCACCAAACTTAGGTTATACTTTGAGAGTTGGAGAACTTGTTTTTTATTCTCGATGTGATCTTCCACTACTTTATCATCCATATTAGCTTTCATTTGATCCTTGAAACTATACAACTTAGCCTCTAGTTTTACTTTTAAACCATCTATGTCATCTTTGATTTCTCTTTGTAAGATCGAAATTTGTTGCACTTGGTACCATAATTTTGATATCTCATACTGCAATTCTTCCTCTTCATGCGTCATAGTAGAGTTTTATGAGGGCTTAATGGGTGTTGAATTCTTTTTAGGGGAAATTTTAGAACCCAATACTGACATCTATGCTTCAATATGCCCTTGGAATCACTTCAAACTGATTTTTCTAACAAGAATTATGCAATTTTAAAAACAACACACACCTTTTTCTTGCTTTTGAGGAGCTCGATATTTAAACTGAATCATCTCAGTGATCGGATCTTCAACATTTGAAATTCGGTCCTATAGTAGCGCTCTAAAGCTTATTTGGAATGCCATAGGTCTAGCTTGATTTGGGTTCTTCAAGAAAAATCTATGCTCAATCTCCCACAATGACCTAATTATGTACTGGTTTAGTAGAGCTAAATTATACAATGTTCCACGTGTCACTATTTCCTCCTTCGGATCTGAAATTGATACACCGGAAACTATAGCCGTGTACTTCTGGCCACCTTTTACAGAATTCCAATCTGATTCTCAGAGAGAGAGAGTTATGACGATTTTCCAAAGGTCACCTCTTTTATATGAAATTCAGGAGCCTACAAAAACCCTAACTTCCACAGCTCATATCTCCGAAAATATTACGAACCAAGATCTGAAATTTTTACATGAAGTTCATCAGAATTTTGGATTCTTGTGGTAACAATTTCAGCTTTTGAATCTTCGTAGAAAAAATGTTATAGCAAAATTTCCATGATGACATGTTTGGAGCAGCGAAACCCTAGAATCCAAAGATGTGATACCAAATGTTATGAAACCAACTCCAAAAATAGAATAAAAGAGAGATAAACGCCTTAGAAATAAGCCTCTTCGAGGGGGAAACCTACTTTACATTATGTAAATGAATAATTATTATATGATACAAATGAAAAAACCTCCTTTCTATATATAGGAGTCCATGGGGTTGTAATATAATCCTAGGTGACCTAACAATAATAATGTAAGGGCACAATAATAACAATATGGGGGTTATAATGGCACAACAATAACAATAAGGGACTACACTAGTATTATAGGGACCTAACAGCCTAAGCCCTGGCCCCTGGTCCCACCCCTTGTTTCCCATGGGTGCAGTGACCAGGGCTGGGGCTAGCCCTGACCCACCCCCCAATTGTCACATACATAACCTTTAAGTGCATGCATTGAAATATATAGGTTAATTATTGATGTGTGCCACATTTTTTGTTTGTCAGTCTTGCTACACAGAGGCTGTTTGTTCAATTCCATTGGAGTGATTTCTATCATTACAAAAATTTTGGTCGGCCACAAGGGTGCCACATGGCGACCTCTGGTTGGCTCATGTGGCATTCCCTGGTTGGTCCAACCAACAACCAATGAAAACACTTCATATCAAACCAACTAAAATGTGACAAGTGGCGATATTCTATAAGCGAAAGAGGTCCAGTCAACCATGCATAGTTAGGGTCTAGTCAGCAGGACAGACTACTAACTTAGTAGCCCTGTACATCCCAAAAACAATTTTTTTAGCTATTTCCAAAAATGGACAAAGCGTGATTGCAGGATCGTATGGAGTCAGTTTTTCTCGAACGATTTGCGCCAAATTTAGAATGATGAGATCTATGGAAGCACCCATGTTTCATTCCATTCTAAGAAATTTGAATTTTGAGCATAAATTTGATCACCTAGATTAGACTCATTCATACTAAATAAAATAATGTGTGTATTGCAACAAAACCATTTCATTGTACAAGATTTTTAGAAAACAAAAAATATTATGTAGAACCTAGGTAAGTGACATATGGTATGAGAGTTGTAGGTTCAATATTGAGGCCTAGGGGCCAACCCATAGAGGGAAGATAGGAGTGAGCACCAACTAGATCAGAATTAGGTGTGGAAATGAGAATAATTTTCACCTTAAACAAGATAATTGTTGGAAGGAGTAAAATACTTGAAAACTCAAACTAACTAGTAGTAAACCAAGTCATGAAAATTGTGAGGACGAGAGATACTAGTAACATGAAAGTTGCTAGCATTACAACTAGGATATGAGAAATGTATTAAGGGTTGACTATTTAAAAACAAATTTATATTAAGAGCTCAAGTGTATACTCAAAAATACCCTTAGTAAGGTGAGATGCAATAAGAAAACTAAAATTGACAAAATACGCAGTAATAACAAACTACTCAATTAATAAGATTTAAAGAAATGGGATGAGGCTAGTGGAAAAGGCATGTGCTGGTGATAGCTAGAAAGAGAAGTTATACAAAGAAAATAGGAAAAAACAAGTTACTAGTATAGTTGTACCTTCTCAGATCTAAAAAGAATGAAACATCATTATACATTAAATTAGAGATGTAATGAGTGTACTGGTATTGTCCAAAGATTATGCGTAGATTTTTTTTCATTAGTGTTAAGTACTACATATTCAATAATGTTACCCCATACACCAACATTCTATAGAGAGAGATAACCTCTTCTCGACCCTTTTCAACTTGCAACTGAGGTCAATAAAGTATAATAACATAAGAAGTGATTCCATTCTTGGCTCTAAATGGAAATATAATACAAAGAGTAGTCGAATAAAGGTTGTTACAAAAAGATCAAGGAAGGTAATATAAGTTGGCAATAATAGAATATTGAATGAGGCAAACATGAATTTGAACAAGGTGAATACAAGAGGGTAGAAGAAACTATTATAAAGGAAATATAAAAAAGGTATAAAAATAAGTTATTATAAACTAAAGTATCTATTAGACTATAAGTTGTAAATACTTTAAGACCCACGATCATATATGAATTTGTGTTCTAGTAGGTTATTATATCGAAGAAAAGGGGAGATACATATACAATAATAATTTATCCTCTGACTACTTTGTTATAAAATATATTTATAGGATTTGATAAATTTTTACCATATATAAAGAACTCATGGGAGAAAAATGATCTCTTAGATGTCAAAACGAAGCCTATACAAAGAAATGATGTGAACGAAAAATTGATTGCGATAGAGAGAGATATATAATAGTTAAAGGTAAGTACTACATAAAAAAGGATGGGAGGTCTAACTTTCCCTAAAAAAATAACAAAAGAAATAGATGTATATATTTATGTAGCATCGGATTGTTACCTAAGAATGTTGTACAAGAGGTAACACTTGTGTAGAACAAGTACTTATAAAATAAAATAAGGAAAGCATAAATATTAACTTTTCATTATTTACTTGGTGGTGAACCTTAAATTATATAATACAAATATAAAAATGAAATATTAGAAGAGTAAGAATAGAACAAATATTGAATAATTAGTTGTTACAAATTACATGGAGTAATTAATATTCAAGCATATCCAAGGAGGAATATTGTTATCTAATAATAAAAGTAGTAAGTTTTAAATTGTGTTTATTACATGAATTAAGCATATAATGGTGAAGGAATGCCAAAAATAAACTTAATAACTAACCATGTATTTAAAATTGTAGGGAAAGTGAGATGCAAAACTGCACATACTCATCATGTGTACTTATATTCTATTCTAGAAAGAGATACTGTGGAAGGGAAATGTAGACCATCTCATTGTAAAAGGCATAGGAAATTCTTATAGGCTAATAATTTGTATCAAAATATAATAGTATTCTTGAGCCTATTCAATATTAAAATTGGCACATAAAAAAAAATCTATTAAGAAAATAGATGCTAACAACATAACTGAAGCTAAATGACAGTAAAGGTTATACCCTTATAGCCATGAATCAAACCAAAGGGATGTATTGGACATGGTTTTTCAGTAGATTAATATGATTTATGAAGGAACTGATAATATATTACCAAGGAATAGATAAATAATATTGTGACCTCCTCGATTGAAGAAAATTGAGAATTGGTTCCACTGTGGACTAGAAATTCTAGGTTCAAAAAATTAAATACCCTCAAAATTGGAACACAAAGTATAACCAATGAAAATTTTGAAGTAATAAAACATGGAGAAATATAGGAAAACTATTAACGGAAAATTATAATGACCCTGAAGAGGGAAAATAAATTCTTGATTTCAAATACTTTAAGGGTGAAATAATCCTCGGATACATATACAGAATTGTTTTCGTTGCGACAATGACCCTCCAAAATTTTCCCAATTAAATTTTGCAGCCTACATGAACTGTTATTTCAAGACCCCTAGTGTCATCAGTTGTTTGTGTTGGCATTGATGCAATGATGAGTATTTTGGTTGGAATTGATGTCAACCTAATAGCATGGTGTTGGAATGTGTAGTGGTGTTAGTTGGCAATGATGTCAACCTAGTTTTAATCATGTAAAATTGGTCATCTAACAATTTATAATTAGAAAGATCAAAGTACACCTTGTAGGACCATTTTTACCATAGTAAAATTTCTTTCACTAAAAGAAATAATTTAATAAACCATATTTTATTAAGTTATTTCTGGTTAAAACAAGAAACTCCATGAGGAATAATTAAATAAATCCTTATTTATTTGATTTTCCTCTAAGAATAAGCAATTAAACCATTGTTTAAATAATACTCCTGGTCATATTTAACCCAATTATGAGAAATAATTAGATAAATCATTATTTTTCTTATTTTTCTTTTGGAATAATTAATTAAATCACTATTTACCTATTAAGCCTTGTTAAATTTGACTAAATCACCTAAGAATAATTAAACAAATCATTATTTGTTTATTATTCTTTAACCACATTCTTGAAATGATAAATAGACCATTTATTTGTTTATTATTTCTAAATAAAGGTATTTAGCCAATTTAAATACCATTTCCCTCCAACAAAATATAATTAAATATTCCAAGCGGTTAGATATAGATCTTGGTTGATAATATTTTATTATTCGCCATTATCAAGGATAACTCAATATTTTGTTATAAATAGGAGTGTTTTTCCATTCATTCTTCACTTTGATCCCTTTCATTATCGCACTTTGATCATTCTCATTGTTTCTACTATTTTCTTTGGCTTCTTGAGCTCCCACTTGAGTTCAACATAAATTTTGGGTTTTTTGCACCATCGAGAGAGAGAAACTTCTGGAACAGAAGTGTTGAGGACAAGAAAGAGCCCTTCCCATTGAGGGGGACTGGTAATATCTATTTGTTCCATTCACAAGGTGTAATAATATATGAAATCATTCATGAAATCTTGTCTTATCTATTGGATGCGTGGAGCAATTACTATTTCTTTTTACTGTTTAACTACTTTTACTGCATAGATCTGGTTTTTTGCAGCATTTTTTCTAACTATTCATTGCAGATATAAAGAGTTAAGTAGTCATTTATTTTGTTAGGGTTGTTTTTCACACATAGCTAAAGTAAGATCTTTTTGAACACTTGCATTAAGAATTTATGCTAACAAAGGTCGACTTCATTGGGGATTTAATTACACATTGGCGTCAACAAATGGCGACTCCACTGTTGTAATTCATATTTCTGTGTGACCATCAGCTTTAGCGACAAGGGGTTTTATTCAGTTGTTTTCAGTCTCTTGATGTTTTTTTTTTTTTATGCCCTAATTCAGTCAAAATTCTAACTTCCTGATGTTTTCTGGTGTTTTCCGTCGGTAACAGGTATCAGTCGTGCAAGGGATGACAACTTTTCCGCAACCTGTCGTCCAAGAACCTAGGAACTACAACTTGCACATTTCAGCTTAGATAGTGTGATTTACCCCTGAAATCGCACTTTCCTGACCATAAAATATGATTTCACCTATCCACATGTCATAAAATGTGATCTGGAATTTTTTTTTTGAATTTTTTTTGCAACCGTCAGGGTTTGCCAAGAGCATTGTTTTGGGTTTCCTGACCTATGTTTCAACCCATATTAGGCCTAGATATTCTTATTTTTTCACCTTGAAGTAAAACCAAGCCCCCTAAGTTTTCAGTACACTTCACTTGTTTACGAGGGGCTAAGCTAAGTAGGCAATCTGAGATTTTCAGCGCTTTTAGCCATAGTTTAAGGGTCTGATCTATATTTTTTTCAGATCCTTTTTGATAGGTTATTATTCCATCCAAAACCCCCTCTTGATTTTTTTGGCCTTTTCCTTAGGGTCCCCTTGTTTCTATTACACGTCATTTTGTGACCATGACATTTGACTGTTCATATGGGTCTATCACCATCCATATCATGTTCCCTTAGAGGTAAAAAACACGTATGTTCCTGAATCAAGGCTTGAAAATTGGAAAAAATCTCTTTAAAACCCTTAAAAGTTTGCCTGCATAGTTTTACTAGCCTTCCCTGTGCATGTGTTGATGATCCTTCCATTAGCCACGACAATGACCACTCTCTTTACCGCTAAAACCTGTGCACCACCATGAAAAGAAATTAAAAAGAAAAAGTAACTTCTAGAAGCCTAGTTGGTCGAATATTCTCCCAACTAGAAGCCTCTAGAGTCACGCCAGTTCAAGCTTTATCCCTCCACTCATGGAGTTATCCCTTGATCCAAGGAACTCAAACCCTTCATGGGAGGAATCCATCCCTCTTTATGGAATTGAAACTACTTCAATCTCCCCATAAATTGAGCTCAAGTTTCGGTTCCAAGGGTAGATTATGAATGATACAAACTGATCGGTATAATTTCTAAGATGAAGAGAGTTCATAAAGTGCATACTTTCTATACTAGTGAGTTGATGTTGACACACTGAATATCACACCTTTGTGTCTATGACTTCATGCTGGTTGTTCTATAGAGGAAGACTTATCAAACTGAAGGAGAATGATTGCTCAGACCCTGGGAGAAATCTATACAACATCAAGGCATCCAGTTGTAAGATTTCTCTTCCTAATTTATGATAATACATATGGATCTATTTTTCTCATTGTCTTGTTTCTAAATTTATGGGAATGATGTCAATACTTATATTCCTTGATGACTAAGTTGGATTAGTACTTTTGATTATTATATATTGCAGATGCTTTGATTATTTATCTTGTCTTTGATTGCAGGTTCTACTCATCATTAGAGAACCATATTGGAGTGATGGGACAAAGGGCTACATCAGACGTTTGGATTTCAAGGTAGGAGCATGTCCTCTCTACTTTACTATTATAATGATCTAAAAATACAAATAATCTAGAGAAAGAGGTATTCAATTGGATCTTTATTTTTACATACTCATTGGAGTACTAGGGAGATCACTCTTGTCTGCAAGAGGGATTAATCCTGGTAACAAATTGGTGACCCCACTAGGGAATAAAGCTTATGTTTATTTTTTTATGATCATTTCGAAACTTTAGTTTTCCGATTTTGACTTATTTGAGTGTGTTTGGGTAGATAACTTTTTAGAATCTCTAAGAAAGAGAGCTTATATTGTATTTTTCCAAAATTTTTGATTTCCTGTGTGGTTTTATTTGGAAGATAGAGTGGAAACCTGCGCGACTTTTTAGTTCAATCTAGTGCACATGCACATTGTTGTCAACTGATAAGCCGCGCACCCCGTGGAAAATTTTGAAAAAAATAATTTTCTCTTTCAGAGCCAGATAACCAAATTCTTGAAGTTTTCCATGATCTATTCTAGTTGTCAGATCCTGTTTGAGAACTCCTTTTCAACAAATTTGAGTCTTGTGTGGATTATCATCCTATTTGCATTTTACAAGTTAGGGTATACCATGTTTTACTATTTCTCTGTATGGAAGATACCTTCGTTTGCCTCAGATCACTAGTTTTATGATTTTTTCTTCCCGAGCCATCAAAATTATTGTGAACCTTATTTTTATGAATATTTCTTCTCTATTCATTTTGCAAAAGATTCTAGATCACTGAAGCCTGATTCACCACTAAACACACTTTCGTGATTTCATTTCTATTGGGATAAGTAGAAATATTCTTAGTCTCATAAAAACTGAATGAAATCATGAACAAAACATTCATAGGCATCCTATTTAGGATTCAGAATTAGAATTTTGATTTAATTTTTAAATTTATACTTTTTAGGGTTTTTTAGGAATTTCTTTCTTTTGGGAATTGAACTGTTTGTTGAGATTATAGTTTTTAACTTGGATGTCAATGGAATTTTATTCGAAAAGATAAATTGATCTTATTTAGAAATTTATTTCTTAATGAAATTGTTTTCTTTTCAAAAAGGATTTTGTTTACAAATGAGGAAGTTTGGGTTTTAAATTCAATAAATCTCTCAACTTTCTCCTAAATAGAATTCATTGAAAATAAAGAGTTGCATTTTTCATATTGATGCATTTAGAGTATTTTGTGTCGGGTCACAACATAGTCATATTTTCAACTCCATACCCTTTGTGTTAAATAACAATTGAATCAATACAATGCCTAATAAAATCAAAATAGACATTTTCACATTTTCTAGGGCTCATTCCACCAATATAGATTAGGCTAGTGTTTTGGAATAGGTTGTAATACAAATTCCAAAATAGTTAAAACAAACAAGTAGAATCTTGCGGTAGGGAAATCCAATTGTTGTATTTGTACTCTGGGAATCTCTTCTTAAAATATTCAAGCACGAGGTCATGTCGGTCCCATTGAGGTAATCATACCTATCCCATTGGAGAATGTAGAAGATGTGCATGTAATAAAAACATTAAACCTCAGATTAGCCATTGTCAAGGATCCTAGGGTCACTTGTTGGCAAACCTCGATTTTACCATGTCGAAGAACCTTCAAGGGGATTGAGCTTGATACTTTTCCCTTGCGTGTATATTGGATTGTAGACTGCTCCCCCAGGTGCATTTGTCTTTTTTGGTGACCTTATTGGCCAAAATATTTAGGTTTTTTCCCAAGGTGACGGTAGAGGGAAGGTCCCATTGTACCTAGATGAGATGTCGGCTAGACTCACTTGGACTTTCTGGAGGGTACTCTTCACTTTGAGATGGCCTAGTGGAGGGACTTGCACTAGACTGTTTCATTAAGCAGTTTATCGGGGTAATTGTTCCAACTGCCACGTTTTCCACATTAAATTCTATGATGTTGGATTTCATCACCAACTAGTGTTTTTTGTGTGGAAACATATTGTTTGTGTGTGGTTTTTCTCTTAGATTTTGTAGGTGTGTGTTCAATTTCTTGTTTTATTAGTGACATTAGGTGTATTTTGTTCAAATATTTTTTGATTTTGTGTGTTAAACATTAACCATGGATTAATTCCCGAGACACTCTCGTAGAATGCAAGGGAAACCCACTTAGTATACACCGAGTCAATTGGACAAGATTAAATATGAAAGAGGTCAACAATCAGGAACCAGGTCTACTGAACAAGGGGAAACATCTCTAATAATACATCCTGATTTCGAATTTAATCAACCTTAAACATTAGGAAGAAATCAGGAACAACCAAATTTTTTTGAAGTAATTACAGTTGAGTCTACTACCGGTGAATTACAATATACTTAACTCATTGAACCTGAAATATCTGAACCCAAATCTGAATCTAATTTGTCTGAGTCAACTTTGAAGTTCATAGCCCTAACTCCTGGTCTTCCTCATTGACCTCGAGTGAAGATCCGCATTACTAAGAATATTCCTCTTGGCCCAATTAGTATTGAAGAGATTACTGACATGGAAGAAGAGATCACAATTCCTTCGCATCAAGAATATTTAGATCTAAGGTATAGTGAATTGATTTACCCTTACATTCCTTTTAAACGAGATCCTTGGTATCAAAAATTTACCTACTTTCTACATAGCACTGGTCTCAATTATTCACCACGGCGCATTCCTTTTTACTCTATCTCCAAAGGTAGTTACATGTCCTCATCAAGCATGTCACGTGAGTCATCCATGTTTTCTTCATCGACAATTTTTTTTTTGTATGGTGGTCCATCTGTTCTTGTTGGATACCAGTCGTTGTCTGTTGATTTCTTAGGAGCATCTCCCTCTTCTAAAAATATTATGCAATAAACTGGTCTTAATGAATCTAATACTGAAAATTTGACAATGGAACATGTCTATATGATGTATGGAAATATTCCTCAAACTAGTTCTCAGGGTGGCAATTTACCGCTTGGGGGGTGCAATATACTCTTCAAGGATGGTCTCTTCAAGTGCAGTATCCTATTCCAGGCCCACAACCTATTCAAGGGAAGTACCCTATGCTAGGGCCATAGCCTATTCAAGGACACAAACCTCCTCAAGGGAAACAATTTTATCAAGAGAAACCATCCTTTCAAGGAGGTCAACCTTTTACTAGAACTTATCCGACAAAATATCAAGCTTACGTTCCGATATCTCAAACTGGTTATGGTCAAACTTATCCACCGCAAAATTTAATGAGAGCTCCTTACCCACACGTTAATACTGTGTGGAACCCATCATTGAATAAAAAAAAAATTCAACCTACTGTACAAGTACCTTATAATCAACCTGGTCATCCAACCAGACAATTTGGTTAACCCAAGTCCAGCAGCCTCTTCAGCCCGCACTTAAAATTAAACCTCAGGTATCTTTACCTAGTAGTCAGCAAGCTGGTCTGAGTACTCCAGGTACCCCTATCCAATTTTTTTTGCAAACTTATGTTCAACAACCAAGTACACCTATCCCTGGATTTTCTCATGTCCCTGTTGCAACAACCATTCAAACGACTGCAACAGCTGTTACAGAGGAAATCCCTCAAGTCACTTCTCATCAAACTGGACCTAACGTTCAGTCTACTATTCAAACCTCTGTTGTAAAACCTAGTGCAACTAAAATTCAAAAAATCCAACCTTTTGTAGGTTAGTTTGTGAATTAACCATTTCAATGGCAGTTTCAATATGGACCAACAGGACAAAATCTGGTCTACCAAGGTGAACCATACCCTGGTTATACATATCAAATACCAGCTCAAACTCAGTTTGGTATGGCTAACCCTGGATACCCTGAAGGAATTCAATCTGCATCTCCTCAAGCTATTCTAGGTTATCCTGGATATCATCCTCCAGGTACTGGTATTCTTCCTCGAGGTTATCAACTTGATCAACAAGATCCTAACCAACAATTACCATTCATTGCAACTTTAGACTTACCAGTGTTGTCTCACCTCAAAAATGATCCAATTTATTATATTCCATTATGGCTGGAAATGCCAAAAAAGTCACCCAGTGATATACCCAAGTTTGAAGGAAAATCAGGAGAAGACCCCTCGAATCATGTGATGAATTATCATCTTTGGTGTGCATCCAACTCTTTAATCGATGATTCCATTCGATTGAGACATTTTCAAAGAAAATTGATAGGCTTGGCTGCAAAGTGGTATATCAAATTACCACATGGCTCTTTCTATTAGAGTGAATTCTAATCACAAGCATATGAAAAAATCTCACTTTAGCCATACATAACAAACCGCCCTAACATCAAATGTGGCTGTCAATTTCCATAGATATTTACTAGGTGATCAGAATAAATTCTACAAAAATATAGATCTATGCAGTTAAAGACATTAAACAATGAAAATAAACAAGAGTTTCTCCATACATCCAATAGACAAGATAGGAATTTATAAAAAAAAATTGTATTATGACACCTGGGAAGGGAATACAAAAATATGTTACCAGCCCCCCTCAATGAGATGGGTTCTTGTATGTCCTCAACCCTTTAGATCCAAGATCTCTCTCTTGATGGTGTAGAAAACCCAGACAAAATAGAACTCAAAGGGAGCTCACAAGCAAAAGTAGAAAAAATATGACAATGAAGGAGGATCAAAGTCAGATCAAAAGTATAGATCAAAAGGTGATAAAAAAAGGTAGTGAATGAATGGACAAACCCTTTAATTTATAACAAAATATTGATTTAGTCTAGATATTAGTGCATAATTAAAATATTATTAACCAAATCTAGATCCAAATTACTTGGAATATTTTATTATTTTTGGTGGAGGGAAAAGGAATTTAGAATTGGTTAAATACCTTCATTTAGAAATAATAAATAAATAAATGATTTATTTATCATTTTAAGGATGACGTTAAGAAATAATTAAATAAATAATGATTTATTTAATTATTTAAAAATGACTTACTCAAATTCAACAAGGAATATTATTAAATAATGATTTAAATAATTATTCCTATAGAATAATAAGATAAATAATATTGTATCTAATTAATTCTCATGTCTTGGGTTAAATATGACTAGGAATATTAATTAAATAGTGGTTTAGTTAATTATCCCTAGAGGAAAATCAAACAAATAAGGATTTATTTAATTATTCCTCATGGGGTTTCATGTTTAGACCAGAAATAATTTAATAAACTATGAGTTATTAAATTATTTCTCATAGTGAAAGCAATTGTATTATGGTAAAATTGGTTTTAAATGGTGTACTTTAGTCCATCTAATAGTAACAGGTTAGATAAACAAAAATTGGTGTAACAGATTTTCCCCCAACGTGTGAGCATTAGGAGAGAATCGTATGACCGAAGTACATTGTAAGAACACAATGACTAGATACCGAAGCGGAGTCAGAGAGAGAGAAATATAAGACAGATTGAAGTGAGAGGGGACAATACCCTGAGTAGGCGAGACTTACAAGTGCGACAAGTCTCTTTTATGAGTGAGTAATTATTCTCAATGAGGCGGGGGAGGCATACCTATGCCCCCCAAGATGACAAAGCACAATGAATAATGGTGCACCCAGGAAACATGGGACTGAGCTATATAGTACATGATGGCATAAACATGGGCCAGATAAAAATCATAATGGATCCCACATACATACTATGCATGGGACAACAACCAGGGCTTATACAATAATATTTGAGTACATGAGATATAATAACACCCAAAGAGGCACTGTAAAATAGGAAAGGGCTCTGAAAATCTGAATGATACATGCAAACTAAAAAGGCATTGCACACGGCTAAGGCCAAAACCATAAAATCTGCAGAGCTGCATCCAAGGTTGTAGTAAAGAGGTCATCCGGGAATGTGGGGGGCTACCTGAAGGGCCAACCCCTCATGAGGTCTAAAACTTCTCACACACACCCGGGAATCACTGGTACAATTTGCTGCATCAATGAACCATCAAGTATATGGATCTTGATCATGCCATAAGTTGCTGGTCCACAGGAAAATTTTAAGGATGGATATTTATTTGAAAGTTTAGAAATGTTGGTGAATCTTAGTAATATCTAATAGAAATTTTGTAAAAATTTTGATGATATTTTTATAAAAATATCTAAATTACTGATTATATTATATTATTCTATATAAGATCTTGGCGATTATTAAGGTAAAATAATTTTATACTATAAAACTTGGGCGAATTATTTTTAGAAAAAAATGGAAATTGGCAAATATTTTTTTTGAAAAAGTATAGAAAATTAGCCCACTTGCGAATATTAGCCCCTAAAATTTTCCCTGGAGCTAGAACTGAGAAACAATAAATTCAAAGGGCAATAAAGGGTCCCTTTGCCTGATTTGAGGCACCAAACAAGAGTGGAAGTTGGAACCAAGGTACACTGCCCTCTAGACCTATCTACTCGAATGAATACACAGATGTCGACAGAAGGAGGTCCGTCATAGGTGAGGCAATGAGGAATCATAAAATAAGGCATGAGGGATAATAGTAGAGCGACTGATAGAATGACACCAGGGATGATGGTGGAATGGGGGATACTGAGAAGCGGGCTGGCAACTTCCCTTGTTAGAGCATAAAGGGCATGGATGACCTAGAAGCTACTGACTCACCTCCAGAGGGGATAGGGGACAGCATGACTGGAGGCAAAAATGTGCGACACGAGGGAGGTACAAAGAAATGAAGGATGGAAGATCGTGACGGGATACAAAAGGAACTTGGGATAGACTCCATGGATACAATGATGACTCAACGTGAATGCTCTAAACAAGGGAAAATTGATGATGCTGCCACATAGAATAGGCCCGGTGGGGACCATAAAAACATGAGTAAAAGGTGGTCACTCATGATGAAAATCAACATGAGAATCGACAAGTATGAATATGAAATGGTGCCCCAAGTACAAGTGTCGCACATGAATAAATTCAATTTTGAGAAGCAGCGAAGTGGCCCTTCTTGGAAAAAAGGCTTTTGGGTGAAGTATCAAATCACAAAAAGCGAAAGGATACCCATTTGATTTCTCTGCGAGAGCTTTCCAACAATGCTAATGGTTTTTGAAATAGAGCTACGGTTTGGTTGCATTTGGCAAAAGAAAAATTGGGTTTTTTCTTTTAATAAGACACTTTCCCTCTAATTTGATTCATTGGCAAGTGTAGCTATGGTGAATGCGGGGAGGAGGAAAATTCCATAAATATTGTGGTGATCATAGCAGAAAAACCAACCATTGGAATCGAGATCCATGAATTTTACGTAGGTGACCTTACTTTTCTAAAGGTGGCCTTAATGCTTCTTGGAAGGATGTTCCTGGTGAAGAATCAAGGTAAGAAAAGAATACAAGAATGAACTGATAGAGAAGGTCTAGAATCATCACCGCCCACCAAGTCAAATAGAGGGACCAAGTGGTATGTATGGTATCACACAAAGTAGAATATTTAAAGATATGGTATCAAAAATCTACGATATATGGCTCGTTGGAGAGGCCAGTAGGTCCAATTATCCAAGGAATGGGAGGATAATTGACCATACATATATCGGGTGTGTCTAGGCCAAGACTTTGATTAATAAAGTGAGAAGGTGGCCAAGGGTGCCATCATGCCTCCAAGCATGACATACTGCCCCGAAGCATATGTGATGGAGGGTACTGATCTGGTATGCAAAGGTGGGAATGGTGCCCCTAGAAAGAGGAGTTTATGGAGTGCCATACATGGTGTCACTATACCAAAGAGTGCCTTTGGAGATAATGAACTGGTTCTCACTGAGAAAATATAGATGTTGGTCAACAACAATGTTTAAGGGACTGGGTTGTTGATGTTAGATGAAGGAATGATGAAGTGGATCATCCCTAGAGTGATCTAAAGTGATATGGAACTCTAGAGGTTATTTTCAATGGGGAAGAATAATGGTACTAGAGTCTTCACTACCAAAAGCACCAGGAGGGTTGTGGAGAATTGCTTCTCCTAGAATCTCAAATATGGGTGCCCCTTACCAAAACATTGGGTGTCAATGCAATGACCACAAGGTGAATATGGTTTGAATCCATCATTTTGATGTAAGGGGTGATAGATAAAGTCAAGGGTGGTAAATGCTTCCATAATGTCATCATCGCAATAGAAGATGGGGTGAATGGTGGAAGAAATTCCACCTAGTGCGGCGATGCTACCTGACTAATCATCTTGGGAAATGAGGTTCACATGCACATCATCATGGAGGGTGAGAAAATAACAAGTTGATGAAGAATCTATTGATGTTGAACCCAAGGTGATTGCTGAAGGGAGGTCAAGTGAAATAGAAGGGGATGCCCCAGATGAGTCTTCCACCATAGATCTCATAGATGATGATAGGTAGAGGATAGTGGACGATGACTCCATCATCTCGACATCGGGAGGGGGTGTGCCAATGGGAGTGGATGTGTCCTCTAGTTCTTCCAAAGAAAAACTAACAAGTAAGGAAGAGGCGTACTTGTTGCGCTTGGCCTCAAATTGGTGAACTGCTTCCAAGGAGGTGTGGAAATCTTCAAGGTGGGGACAGAGGTGAGTATAGTGGCCATGGAAATCACATAGAGCACAAGGTTTATTTGTGTGCAAAGTCTTGAGTTTCTTGGCTAAAGATGGTAATGTAACATGGAATTCTGGAATATCGGACTCAGGAAATGCTTCATTGACCATGGGTTTGAGATGAGGAAATTCGGGACAATTGTGGGTAGCATGACCGACAACATCACACAAAGCACATAGAGGTGTATGATTTGGAGCCTTAGGAGGAGCATGTGTTGTCTGGGAAACCTTGTCCTTAGGTTCCTTTTGATGCACTTTCCCCCCCTCACCTCAAGCTTTTGCAACAGGAGTAGACTATTGTTGAGGTGGCTGAGGCACATAAGCGAAGCAAGGGGTCATAGCGACCGATTGGACTGGGGTAAAAGTAGTGTAAGGTTTGAGCTGACCAGGTGGAGTGTTGGTTGGGGGATCAATGTACCGAACTAGGATCCCCAGGTTCATGTTGGGAAGGGTCAAGGTAGCCATAATAGGTACCGAAAATACTCCATAAGGGGGATCAAGAAATGGTATCTAGCCAGAGGGGTAATGGCCAAGTGGAATAACTCACATATGATTAAGGCTAGGGGGAACCGGTCCATGAGGAAAAATAGGATCAGCGACACTAGATACAGATGAAGGGCCTTGAGGAGGAGGTCCCGAAGACAGAGTCTAAGTACTAGGAGCAGGTTCTAAACGGCTAGGCAGCTGACTAGTTGAATTAGACCATTTGAGGTCGGACTGAGACGATTGCATCATGCAAACATTCGATGAGTTAGGGTCAGGGATAAGAGGGGGGAGACTAGGGAGTGAACCAAACAAAGAGAAATCTTTATAGAGTCTGGGTGAGACACTGGTTGGAGGTTAGATTGTTTTTTTATTGGCCACCGAAGAAATAATGGACTCTGGAGATGTCTGAGACTTCAGTCATAATATGTCGGCTGATCTATAGTGACGATATTTCAGTTGTGAGGAAATCACATCTTACGGTGAATCGTAGATGGGACAACCCAATAGAATGTTATAGTCTAAGGGGGCATCAATTACTTGAACGTCAACAAAAATATTTTTTCCTACAAGAGTAATAGGACAATTGTGAAACATACCAAGGGGCTAGGAAGAGTGGCCATCCCATACAAGGAGGGTGATAGTGGAAGGGTCTCACTCGGGTGATCCTAGATTTTTCCAAACAAAATAAGACATCATGCAGGTGGATGCCCACTCGTTAATTATACATCAGGAGACGTTGGAATTCCGGATCTTGACAGGTATTTGGAAGGCGACAGATATAGGTAGGGGTGGATGCTCTGACTTGTCAACATCAAAGAAAATAAAACGATCATATGAAAGATCCACAGTTCCCATGGTAGTTAGTAGAGCTTTAGTTTGTGAAGGGAACGACTAGAGGACTTCCAACATTGACAGGGTGGCAAGGGATTGTGCCAAGTCATCTACTATACTGTAGGTGTGGGTGGCTTTACTGGAAGTAGTGTTTCAGTGTAACAGTCCTTTGGGGATCTTGGTATGTACCTCTGCCTTAGGCTGAGGGATATGTAAAGGACCATTGTGTGTCAAAATTTTCTCCATGGGACTTGAGGACTGGGGCTTGGTTGCGGATGTAGCTGGAGGTTTGGTGTACTGGCACGACCGAGTCTAAAGGTTGAGATCGACGATATTGGCCTGGTTAGATTGCATCATAAGGATCTGGTAATCAAAGGTACCATATGGAGGAGGTTGTGCAGTCGCCTAACCTTCAGGGGGTTGGGCAGCCACATATCCTTGCTAGGGGAAAGGATAAGTAAACACAGTTGGTTGAGTAGGCACAACATTTGGAGGAACCAAAGCAGAGGCTTGTTGTCCTCAAGATGTTGCTTGAGCTTCCCACAGTTGATGTATCTGAGGTAAAAGGGGAAAATCATGGGTATAGTGACCATGGACACCACAACAAGAACAAGGCTTATTCGTATGAAGAGGCATGTTCTGCTTGGGATGGCTGCCCTATTGTTGATTTGTAGTGTTAGATGTATTCCATTGGGGATTATTTCCTTGATTACCTTGAGCAGTTTGGTTCTTCTTTCCTTTCCTCTTCTTTTTGTCAGTGGGAGGATTAGTCACACTCTACTACGCATACACCTGACCCTAAGGGTGGGTTGGCTGCTACTACAGAGCTTGATAAGGCATGGGAGGCAGAGGTGCTTGTGCTAGAGAAGATGGAGCACTTGGCTATGGATACGGATAGTAAGGATTTTGAGCAAAATTGGGGTAAACAGGTTGGGAAATAGTAGGCCCTGACATCGGAGGATGCGGTTGGGAAAAGATGTGAGGCATGTTGTGTCCTGGATACATGCTATCAGGAGGGGGAAAAGTGTTAGAGGAGCTAGCCCCTCCCTAAGGGAAACCATAACCCATAGGAGGATGAGTGTATGGATGTGAAAGGGATCCAACAATATCGTCGGTGGCATGATATGCCCCTGGTGCATTGGCACCACCAGGTCTAGGGAGATCAGGTAAGACGGTATAAACATAACCATATTGCACATAGATCAAGTGATATATCAAAGAAACTTCGAGGGATTCTTCCTCTGACTAAGGAAAGTGAGATGACATATTTACAAATAGAGGGCAAACGAGATCTGAGAAACCAGCCCATGTAGATACAGTCTTCGAAAAATTGAGCTTCACATAAGCTCTTCCTTCTGCAACATTCTCGAACATGGTCAGATAGGCGGGTGGTAGAAGTTTGACAGAAAGCAGTCAAAAGTTCTGTACCATTTTCATAGCAAAGGGGAAGGTGGAAGTATGATAGAAATGCCCTTGCAAGGGTAAAAAAAGTAGCATGAGAGGTAGCGGCCTGGTCGACATACCACTTGGAAGCTTCTCCAGTAAGTATACACTAGAATAACCGAAGATGGATAGTGTTAGCCCCCCTTTGAAATTATTGACAAGCAAGCTAGGGGCTATATCATTTTGGAGACCTTCAAAGAATGCATCTCCCCTGAAGACCCATCTTCTTTGAGGTCTCTCTGTGCTTTGCCTTGTACAAATCCTCTCTGCCGATTTCCTATCCCCGAGCCTGCATTCACCCCTGTATCCCTTCAAAATGTCCCTTTTTCCCTTTTTCCTCTCTCTGTTAAAGTGTTTTTGTTCCCCTCTATTTCCCCCCATCAATCCCTTAAATCCCCTCCAAAATCCCCTTTGATCCCTACCCTTACCCTTGTTCGGCCTTTTTCGCCCTTTAACTCAATATCATTACCCCTTGGAGGCTTCAAAATAAATTGAAAATGGGTTAAAAACCCACTTCTGACCATATAATAGGCCTCAGCCCTTTTTCGTCAGCCCCGTCCCCATGTAACTGAGTGCTGTGACCGCGCGCTGCGCTTTAAGGCGCTTATCGCATAATCGCATAATCACATGATCGCAGTTTCATTGTTTGTGTCCAAATGATCCATCGCGAATATTTGCGATGTGATTTGAGCGCGTCGCAAATAGTTGCAATGCGATCGCCCATCGCTTTTTCCCCCATCGCATTTCTATCTGCCATCGCATTTTCCGCCACTGCGATTTGCGATCGCCTATGGGTCTTGCCACGTCATCCCACGTGTTCCCTCTGTATTTTCTCCTATTCCCTCATGTATATTGGGTTCTTTTCATGTTTTGTAATGTTTTTCATCCGTTTTAGCTCTGTGTTCCATTAACCACCGACCAGAGCGAGTGTTCACCGTTTCCTCTGCAATTTCTTCCGCCATGTCACCAAATGCGTCCATTTCCTCCGTCCGCCTCATTTGCCACCCCGTCCATGAGTTTCTTCGCAGGTTTCGTGTCTCACAAAGTTTTCATAGGCAGATAACCGCCATGATGCATATGTACCATTCCAATGGCGGGTTGCGCAGACAGGGAACTGATATGGGGTCTGGTACGCCATCAAAATGTCAAAGAAGGTGGCGGAGGCATTAATTTCATCAGAGTACAGGTTTTTAAAGATCTGCAACCCTATCCGGGCGCCATTAAAACCCAGATCTTGGAAAATCAAGGCATTCATGCAACAGTTCAAGGGGCAGAGCACCATTTTGAAAGCCCCAGGGGTCAATCAGAAGTTAATGCGCAAGAGATCGTACTATCGGGGTTTCTATAGCATCATAAGGTTTTCTTCATTAGATGGACAAAGTGCCCATGCTGCCTTTATTGCACATCATGCTCTAGAGTTCTTTCCTCCCAGACGGCACTCCTACATGATCAAACACGCATTGATGTTTCAAGTAGGGAAGACCTTACTGTTCATTATTTTATTTTTGTTACAGTGCCACTCAGTACTGCAGTCCTAACACATAGACCATACCAGAGATAAATGCAGAGATTTAAAACAAAATGGGCTTCCGCCCTCATTTCTTTTCGGTGTTTAATGTAACATTCAGTGTTCACCTACCACCTCAAGTCGACCTTCTGTGTCTCTTCCACTATAAAACACGGAAAGGAATTATTGTAAAGGTTGTTGGTGAGTTATCAGAGAAATGCAAGAATTTTCCTCTTGAGACAAGTTCTCTGTGTAACATTGTAAGATAGGCTGAGCATTGATGTATTCAGACTGAATGTTCAAGCTGTGGGAATTGATGTACCTGATTGGCATTGTTTTTAATATGACAAGCATGTTTCTTTGGATCCTGATCTAAGGCAGCTGGTGATGTTTTCCTACTCTCTGTGTTTGATTTCATTTCATTCCATTTCTGTTGGCTCACATCAGAAGTTTGGCATAAGATTTACCCTTGATAGGTACCTTATGTTGCTGCTCTCCCAGCCTTCTATGTTTTCTTCTTACGTGTGTATCTGAAAATTGATTTCAATTGATTTAACCAGTGTAGTGGATGTCATTGCCTGCTCTCTGATGTATGAATTAATGAAATCTATGTTTGAATGTTCTTGATAGGATTTAGTTGGATGATTTGAGAACACTGGGGGGTATAGGACTCTGTTTTTCCCCACTAGGATCTTTCCATCTCAATTAGCCTTTCTAAGATCCCTTGTATTGCCTCCGATTTTGTCCAAGAAGGTTTGGAGTTAAATGACCTCTGACCTGATCTATAGACAGAATTGGACGGTTCTTCTCCTTTCATCTTCAGTCCTTAATGTTTCATTCCTACTGTCATCTTTAAGATCCAAATGCTCTAGATGACTAGCCCAACTGAAAGCTTGCACATTGAACACAAGTAAATCCTTTCTTGACTCCATTTCCCAATGGCCTTGATGTTCTCTGAGTTATCTATCTTTGCCTAAATTCCTCTTTTCTCATCCTTGTCTTATACTGGACCTTCCTTTCCTGATGCCCAACAACCAAACACAAACAATCAAGCAAACAACCCTGAGCCTATAACTAGCCTAAAATCATAACTTAGAACTTCGAAGACACACACTTTGACAATCATAGAGAGATCCCTCTCTGGACCTAGGAGGGCTAGATCCTAAGGTCTGAAAGTGGTTCTATGTTGTCTCATCTTTTGGTCTTGTCAACCTGGCCAAAACATGGGAACCCCAACAGATAGAGTCATCAATGATATAGTTGGATGAACACCAACTGTGAAAAGAACGAACATGGTTGGTAGGATCCTCTCAAGCATTTCCTTCAAACTTAGAGATGTCTGAAGGAAGCTTGGTTGGCATAGAAGGCCAACCTAGATCATGGTGTATAGGGTCATTAATCAACTAGCTAAACTTGGGAAGGCTTATGCTTGCCATATAAGGAAGCAAGGGAGTACCGGGGACTGTTCCTATTGTGGCTCCACTATTATCGGATCTAGCATTAGAGCCAGGGCCACCACCAGCAATAGGTCCTACACTAGACATGATGAAGGTGAAAGGTGGAGGATATCCAAGGATAGGAACACAAGGAGAACCCAATGAACCAGAATCAGAGTCAGAATGGGGACTTGGTGGAGGAATAACTCGAACCCTACGTGGTGGAGTAAGTATTCCTAATGAAAACTGAGGATGAAGTCCTTGGAGTCTCTGGGATGAACGCCTTGGGTGCGTAATGATGGAAAAGATACACAGAACCCAAAAAAGAAGAGAAGTAAACAAGGGCACGAAGGTGCAGATTAATTAATTAATTACAATGTTTTATTCTTGGCCTCGCGCTGTAAACCAGTCGCTCTTCACTTTAGGTGTGCATGTGTGTGATAATTTTGTATAGAGAAAAGAAAAGAAATGCTATATGACTATAAATAAAATTGAAAGCGACAGTAAAATAAACAGCTAAACATGCATAAATTTAATCCCAAAAAGGAGGGCCTCCCAACAACTAATATAAGGGTGGGTGAAATCTACTCAAAACACAAAATATGGCTAATATATCTGAGGTCAAGAGGGACAGCGATCCAAAGGTCAGATCTGCTAAAAAGAGGTGCTAAAACAGCAAGAAACCATAGGGAAAAATGATAAAAAATTGGTGGTGAAAGGCTACAACCTAAAGGGAAATGTAGGGGACCATAAAAAGAGAACCAAACAAAATTAAAAAGAGGTGATTTGGATGGGAAAATAGCTAATCTAAAATGGATTTGAAAAGACAGGTTTAGATCTTAAAAAATGGTTGAAAAACACTGAAATCTCAGAAGACCTGCTTCTGCTAAAATCCTCCTGAAAAGGTGGAAGCATACTGAAGCCCTAAGGGGCTTGGTTCCTACTTTGCAGAGTAAACCAAAGAAATTACAGGTTCAATATGTGTAAAGATGTAGGTCAGAGAAACCTGAACAATGCCCTAGAAAAACTTTGAAAAATAACAAAAAAATCTCGCGAAAAAGTTGAGTTCGCAGGTACTGACATGTTTTCTGATGAGGTCGCAATTGTTGTGCATTTTTCTGCTACCTAAGAGCTGAGGTTGCAGGTTTTGGGCTGAAAAGTGCGACCTGCACTTTCGGATGTCTCAGAGGCAGGTTTCAAAAAAATTTGTCATCTCTATCGCGGTTGATACTTGTCACCTGCACAAATGACCCAGAAACACACGAAAGTTAGGATTTTTACTGTTTTAGGGTAAAAAAGGTTAAAAACAACATCAACGAATGAAAAATAAGAAGCTGAAGAAAAAATCTTGTGGCTGAAGCAGCTGGTCATGCAGGGATCTGAAAAACGTCAATGGTCGTAATTGAAAACCATTGTGGAGTCGCCAGTTGTTAGAGTGAATTCTAATCACAAGTGTATGAAAAAATATCACTTTGGTTGTGCATAAAAAACAACCCTAACATTAAATGTGGATGTCAATTTCCTTAGAAATGAAGTAGATGATCAGAATAAATGCTACAAAAATCCAGATCTATGCAGTTAAAGCCATTAAACAGTGAAAATAAACAAGAGTTTCTCCATACATCCAATAGACAAGACAAGAATTTATAAAGAATTTATTGTATTATGACACCTAGGAAGGGAACACAGAAATATGTTACCAATCCCCCTCAATGGGATGGGTTCTTGTATGTCCTCGATGCTTCAGATCCAATATCTCTCTCTTGATGGTGTAGAAAGCCGAAACAAAATAAAACTCAAAGGGAGCTCACAAGAAAAAGTAGAAAACATATGACAATGATGGAGGATCAAAGTTGGACCAAAAGTATAGATCAAAAGGTGATAAAAAAAGGTAGTGAATGAATGGAAAAACCCTTCTATTTATAACAAAATATTGAGTTAGTCTAGATATTTGTGCATAATTAAAATATTATTAACCAAATCTAGATCCAACTTACATGGAATATTTTATTATTTTTGGTGGAGGGAAAAGGAATTTAGAATTGGTTAAATATTTTTATTTATAAATAATAAATAAATAAATGATTGATTTATTATTTCAAGGATGAGGTTAAGGAATAATTAAATAAAAATGATTTATTTAATTATTTAAAGATGACTTAGTCAAATTCAACAAGGAATATTATTAAATAATGATTTAAATAATTATTCCTAGAGAATAATAAGATAAATAATCATTTATCTAATTAATTCTCATGTTTTGGGTTAAATATGACCAGGAATATTAATGAAACAGTGGTTTAGTTAATTATCCCTAGAGAAAAATCAAACAAATAAGGATTTGTTTAATTATTCCTCATGGGGTTTCCTGTTTAGACCAGAAATAATTTAATAAAATATGGGTTATTAAATTATTTCTCATAGTGAAAGAAATTTTACTATGGTGAAATTGGTCTTACATGGTGTACTTTAGTCCATCTAATAGTAACAGGTTAGATAACCAAAAATTGGTGTATAACTTTCAATAATTTCAACGCTTTAGTAACAAATTTCCTAACTCACTTCCAGTTGCCAATCCATTATGACAATGGAACGAAACTTTTAAAATCATTAAAAAAAAATACGTCCACATACATTTCACATCACATACACGAATGGAGATGTAGACGACGTTTAGTGAAGGTTTTCATTCTGGATCAAATTTTGGCATAATGGTTCATAAAATCATTACTTGCAAAGATCACTGAAGAAATAGTAAAAGGAGGTGTTATTACAGAAGAATAGGTCGTAGCTCAAGTGCAGTACTTAAACCTTGTATACACACTGTTTGGTACTCTATATGAAAAAATTCCTGACTTACCATGCCCAAGCCAAATTACTGCAACTCCTTCTGGTTATCATTTTGCAGACGGTGTAATTGGTATAGTTAATACTACAAAGAGTAATAATAAGTCATCTAAACCTATTTCTCCCATAATAACTCTATTAGATTCACCTAAAGGAGAATCTTCCCTCGAAACGTCTGCCAAATTTCACGTTGTAGATTCATCTATGACTAAACCTAAATCTGGTAATAAGAAGAAAGGAAAGAATAAAAATAAACAAAACACAACTCCTAAAGAGAAAATAGAAAAAACCAAACCATCTAATGAAAAGTGGAAACCTCGTTATCCTTGTCTTATTTGTGACGAGGATCACTATACCAAAGAGTGTCCACATCAGGCCGAGGTATCCAAATTTTTCAAAGGTTCACCCACAAATGTTGTCTTGAAGGATCCTTTTCCACCTCAAGATCGTAAAATGATCAGATCTTCTTCCAATTCACCGACAAATATTTTAATGATGTCTCAAGTCATGGTTGTGACATGATCTCAAGACTATGGATCTAAGATTCCTGTAGCTGGTAAAGAGACTGAATCATCCACTCAAACACCAGAAAAAACACCTTCAGTTTTCAAACCAATTCAAATCGAGGAACATAACCCTAATTTAGTGATTAAACTACCTGATAAAGGTGTACTTTGAAAATCATCTTTCAATCCACATGCTAGAGATGCTCAGGATTACAACATTCTTGAATATTTGGTGATATCCCCTTTAGAAATGTCGGCCTTAGAAGTGTTTCAATATTGTCCAACACAAAGTAAATTACTATTATCAGCCATCAAAGCTATTGATCCTCAAGAATCGAACCTAATGGTATTTGATCTCGAAAATTTTGTACCTAGACTCCCACATCAAATGGCTTTTCAGATTCCAGTATTAGTCAAATAAAGATGAGTTTTTTGTACTGTAATTGATGAGGGGGAATCTACATGTATAATGTCGTTAAACTATTGGAAAACCCATGGTTCAACAACACTCAACCAATCACCAAAAATTATTAAAGCCTTTGATGGAAGAGGATTTCATCCATGTGGAATACTCCAAGGTCTGCATATAGAAGTAGAAGGAAAAACCGTAAACCTAGAGTTGGAAGTTGTTGATGCCCCTCTTGATTATAACCTTATTTTGGGTTGCAGTTGGTCTGACACAATGATTTTTGTTGTTTCATCAGTATTTCAGATGAGAATTTTTCCTCACAAAGGAAATATTCTTAAAATTGATCAGTTGTTATAATTTTCTTCAGACCCTACTTCTACAGATAACATCCATCATGTTAGGAAATCGATTATCCCATACGAAGATGTTGGTGTAGGAATAATGAAGGATTCCACTATCATGGGAAATTTCACTATGCCCTCTCCCAGCATACTGCGAACAATTTCCAATATCAATCATGATCACATCAAGCACAATGCCATTTTATGACACATGGATTGTGCCTTTAGAATCAGAATTGGACTCTTATAATGGCGAGATGCCTTTAAGTCCTTTTAAATCAGCATATGTAGTAGTACAATCCTATTCTGACACCACATCAACTTCTATTGATCCAATGAATTTGATCATAGAAGACTCATCTTCTATATCTAGATCAACTTTGACATCATTTCCAGATCCCTTTCAATATGTATTTTCTGCCGATGAAAGTATTCACGAAATATTGTCACTGAATGAATTGCCATGGGATGATCTACATCATCGATCTTCTTTTTTGCCCGATCTTGATAAAATTGAAAATTATTTTTCATCTATTTTTACAATTGATTATGTCAAGGAACCTCATAATCCCACATCAATCATACATTCAGATTCTCAGACAGATTTAGGAAATATTTCTACAACAGTTCGTATTGACATATCAATTAAACCTGGAATTATTTAAAACAGTCATATACGTGCTTCCTTGTTTGATTGAAGAGATTAAAACTTACAAAGTCCTATTTTAATAATTTTGAGACATTTATGCCTCGTCTTATGAAGAGATGTCGAGTATCGATCCTAAGATGGTAATTCATGAAATCAAGACATACTCGGATCTTAAGCCTATTAGATAGAGATTACGTCCAATACATCCGTAGAAAGCTGCAACAATCAAAGTTGAAGTTGAAAAACTAATACGAGCAAGATTTATTTATCCTATTCCTTTGACAGATTAGGTATCTAACATAGTTCCCGTAATGAAAAAATAAGGGACCATCATAGTATGGGTCGATTATCGGGATATTAACAAGGCTTGTCCAAAAGACAACTATCCTACACCCTATATCGATCAAATTGTTGATGATTGTGCCAGAAATGAAATATTTTCATTTATGGATGGTTTCTCTAGCTAAAATCAAATGAACATACTCCCTACCGATCAACCTAAAACAACCTTTATATGTCCTTGGGGCACATTTTTGCATTGTAAATTACCTTTTGCACTAAAAAAATATTGGTGCAACTTTTCAAAGAGCTATGTATTATGTGCTTCATGACATCAAACATATTGTAAAACCTTACATTAGGGGAATTTTGAGGTCTAAAATCGGCCTCCTAAGGAAATTGTAAAATAATAGTGGAAATAATAAAATAAGATTTGATTAAATCATCAAATTTTAGAGGGAAAAAAGGAAAAACTATTTTTTCAACTTGTATTTTCAACTTATCTCCCAAATTTTTTACTCAAATTTTGAGCGAGAGTACTCGCTGAATGAAAAATTTAATTCCTCATCCAAGGAGTACCCACGTTGCATACTTTCTATTGATCCTACTAGAAAAAAATGATAAATACATAAAAAACGTGATTGCAATCACATTTTTCATGTATTTCTCATTTTTCGTGTAGCACGGTCCATCAAAAGTATGCAACATGTGTACTCCTTGGATGAGGAATTAAATTTTGCATCCAACGAGTCCTCTTGCTTTAAATTTGAGTAAAAAAATTGGGGGATAAATTGAAAATACGGGATGAAAAGGTAGTTTTATTATTTTATTATTTTTTAATTTTTTTACCCTTTTACTTAAAAAATGGTGAATCATCCCCCGTGGTTGAAATCATCATCTTGAATCTTATTGGTTCTTATAAAGTTTATTTTTGTTGTACATTTTTCTTAGGAGGCCCATTTTAGACCTCAAAATTCCCCTAATGCTTGGATGAATTACTTGCTCATTCTTTACGTAGAGAAGATCGTCCTATGCACTTATGTACTATATTAATGAGAAATATGCATCACAAAATTAGTTTGAATCCACACAAATGTGTTTTTTGTGTACAATTGGGACTTTTACTTGGATTTGTTGTTTCCAAAGAAGGCATTCATGTCGATCCATCAAAGGTTGAGGCTATCATCAACTTACCTCCTCCTTCCACTCTTCGCAAACTCTAGAGTTTGGAAGGGAAAGAAAACATTTTATGTAGGTTTATCTCAAACTATGCAAAGCTAACAGTAGGTTTTACCCAGTTTTTGAAACAATATGTTCCTTTTATTTGGGATGAGATTGCCGATAAATCTTCTGATGCACTTAAAAACACGTTGAACCATGCACCATTATTGCATCCGCCCAATTACCACAGGGATTATTTTTTATACTTAGTTGCATCCAATTCCACCATTGGAATGGTTTTGGTTCGGGAGGATGAATCTAACAATGAACATGTGATCTACTACCTAAGTCGGAATCATAACCCAATAGAAATCAAGTATTCACATGTGGAGAAATTGGCCTTGGCGACAGTTCAAGCTATGCAACGTTTTCGTCATTACATATTGTTACGAAAAACCACAGTGATATCTAATTCCAACCCGATGATGTACATATTGAAAAAAATTTTCTCATGGGAAAATACTCCAAATGGATTGTTATCTTGCAAGAGTTTGATTTGGATTTTGAGAAGTCCAAGTCTAAGAAATCACTAGTGTTTGCTGAACGTATGTGAAACTTTCCCAATATTGAATTTGAAATGATGACAGAGAATCCTATTGCAAATGAATCTTTGTTTCTAATCAGTACTTTAGATCCATGGTATGGAGATATCATTCTATATCTTCAGACCTAAACTTTTCTCCCATAGCTTTCACAATCAGATCGACAGATAATCCGATACCAATACCAGCAATACAATATTTTTGGGGACTCTCTTTATCTTCGTGGTGCTGATTATCTGTTTCGATGATGTATAACTCAGGAAGAGGCTGAAATATTTTTGAATGATTGCCACTCTCGAGCATGTAGTGGTCATATGTCTGGGTTTGCCACAACCCAAAAGATATTGCGGGCTGGTTATTTTTGGCCCTATTTATTTAAAGATTGTATTATTGTGGTCTTAAAATGCCACAATTACCAGTTTTTTGATCGAAATATGTGTGCACCTCCAACTCCTCTTCACCCAAACATTTCTATTGGTATTTTCGCCAAATTGGGCGTCAATTTCATTACATGTAACCCTCACTTGGGTGGGGGGCATGGGTATAATATTATTTCTGTAGATTAATTTACCAAATGGGATGAGGTGATGCCTAGATTTGTGGCTGATGGAAAAACTGTAGCTACTTTCATATTCAATCATGTGATTTCTCAGTTTGGTGTTCCTCAAGCTATCATTATGGACCATGGGAGCCATTTTTGAAATATTATGATGACCGAAATTTCTGATCAAGTTGGCCTACGTCATGATAATTCTAAACCATATTACCCATAGGATAATGGTCAATTTGACATCATTATGAAGGTTTTAAAAACCATTATTAAACGGATTGTCATATATCATAACTCTAATTGGCATACTATGTTTTTTTCGGAATTATGGGCATACGGTACCTCTGCAAAAACTGCTATAGGGTTCACTCCTTTTCAACTTTTTTATGGTTTAGAAGCTGT